>JAYKAV010000511.1:480059-491608 GCA_035582835.1 Phoebastria nigripes | reverse complement strand
AGATCCCTGTACTCTTCTTGAGTTGCCTGCCCCTTATTCCACAAGTGGTAAACGCTCCTTTTTTTGCTGAGTCGCAGGAAGAGCTCCCGGTTCAGCCAGGCCGGTCGTCTTCCCCGCCCATTCTTCTTACAGCACGTGGGGACAGCCTGCTCCTGCGCCTTCAAGACTTCCTTCTTGAAGAACGTCCAGCCTTCCTGGACCCCTTTGCTCTTCAGGACTGTCTCCCAAGGGACTCTCTCGACCAGTGACCTGAACAGGCTGAAATCCACCCTCCGGAAGTCCATGGTAGCGGTTTTGCCAAAAGAGCTCCAGCATGGGAATTTTGAGGCAACGTCTCACCCCCCAGAGTACCTCTGCCAAGCTGAGGAGTGGGAATCCTGTCCTTACCCCAATTTGTGGATCAGTATTAATCCAATGAGCAAGAAGTCAGGGTTCAGGCTGAGAAACTTCAATACCATCTTAAAGCATGTGTGCCCCTTCTGCCTTCCCATTGCTGGCTGCAGTTGATCTCTCGTGCTTCAGGGGAAGGCTAAACATCTCCATGAGCTCTGAAGGCCAGTTAGACTCCGAGAGGAAAAATCCCCCTGTGTGCTTGCAGAGATTGTGAGCTGTCTTACACTGAGCTAGAAGTGGTTTGAAAGAAATACAAGTAAGCCTGAGATGTCCCACAGCCAATGCAAAAAGGGGGTGAATGTGGTTTCACACACTCATAGCTGAAAAAAGCCCCTGTGATTAGTCTGTCAGCCATAGGCTAGCTAGTCTCCAAGAAGCTATGACAAAACTCATATTTTTCAAAGTCTATAGTCCTATGTTGATAGTGCAGCATTAACTTTGCCTGGATTCCTTGTCGGCAATGATGGTGTTATCTTAATGTTACAGGGACAGCCATGGCAAAAGATAATGGAGAGAGGGTTCCCGATTATAAAAACAGTTATTCTCTACTTTTGCTTCTTCTAACCTGGCTGCCTGTGCTTGCCTTGTCCCATGAAGCTCCTTGTGAAACAGGACAGGACTCCTGCTCTCTTCAGCAAAGACTTGACAGTGCTAGTACCAGCTTTATCAGAGCACACCAAAGCCATGTGGATGTTTATGGTAATAGCAGTGGTATTGAGTACAAGAGAAAGTTGCAGAAAAGACAGAATTTTCTCTTCTGGACCTTGCTAAACTCCTTTGCCAACAACCCCAGTTGGGCAAGTTGTCTGCCATTTGTACGTGCTGAGGTACTCCTTGGCACAGGTTATATATTTTTTAACTTTTCCTAATGATTCTGTAGGTCCCTGAACAGATGTGTTCTCAGTATTACCCGAGTTTTCCAGTTCACTGGGAATATAGAATTAACCTCATCAAAAATGCATGGACTCTTGCAGTACTGATAGAGACATATTTCCCATCTTTCTTCCTCAAAATGCATAGGCATTTTTTCATATGCACTTAAAGTACAGCACTAAAAATATCGATTGGATATCCATACATTTCACCAGCATGCCTGGTGGATGTCCTCTGACTGGGGCAGTGCATGTAATAGTTTCGTCTCCTGTGGAATTTGTTCAGTTCATCTGAGTTTGAGGAATCACACATATGAATTCTAATAGAAATGTACAATATATGTTCCTAAAAATTTTAATCTCGAGAGGAGTAGCCAATAAGTAAACACTGGAAATAAAAAAATCCTGTATTTTGTAAATTCAGCAGGATAAGAGGTATGAAGAACATGTATGAAAGTTGCTACCTTTGGCCGTAAAAAATACATTGCAGTGTCTTGTGTGTGGTGATGATTTCAGGCTACATGGCTGTTAGTTAGTCTGCTTTTTCACAGCTGTATGAAACTGTCTAATAAGAGGTTTATCCTCTTATAAACCCTGACTCCAATCATTTAAAATCCTAACACTTTATTTATTGTAGCTCGACCTAACAGTTCACTGCTTTTGCCTCAGAGGAGTCAGAGGACAGCCCTCAGGGAAGGATGCAAAACCCAGATCTAAATTCCTGCATCTGTATGCAGCCCATGTCATTTTGTTAACTACCTGCCTTTGCAGTGGTAACCGCCACCATTCTGTGGGCACCTCTGTACAGACCAGTGACACCACGCTGATCTGTGGTATGGTTGGTCCTCAAAAGACTGAACTGCAGCCAGATGCTGTAAGCCATACCCAGCGGCCGGCAGGTGGGAAGCACAGAGTCTCTACAGATGAGTGGAATAAATGCTGTGAAGTGAAAGAGGAGAAACTACTTCCTTAAACTTACACAGCAAGCGGCTGCTCGGGTAGGGAGCAGAGCTAGGTCTTCCTTTGCTCTGCCTCCCCACAAGCATCTCCCTGCAAGTGTGCGTGCATTTGTCGCTGTGCGGAACTGATGTGTCTTTCTGCTTGCCTTTACTAAAGCTTTTCGGCCTACTCCTACTTTGAATTCACCTAGCATCAGCTTCCAGCCTTTATACTGTGCTATGCCTTCATCTGCAAGGCATTCTGCTGCCAGCTTTACTGGCGTTCTCCTGGGAATTCTGTATTTTCACCTCCTCTGGGTCCCCAGCAGCTGTTGGACAAGTGATAAAAGGGAAGTAAAATATTGGCCAACGATGTAAGTATATAAAAGAATAACCAAAACACCTTGGAAATCTGGGTAGAATTATTTCATACACATAGAGGATCTTATTCTGGTATTTCTGTTTTAAACACATTTATTTTTTAAGCACACCTGTGATTTCCACATCTGGACTTCAGCAGGATGAGAGGTCTGAGTCCTTCTCTGCAAAATCAAGTGAAGTTGCAAAACAAATCCAGATACCAGTGGCTGCGTGACCCAAGGACTGATAGCTAGATGCATTGAATTTACATTGAAGTCCTTCCTTGAAGCCTGTTTCTGTCCAGAAATGAGCTAATGCCGTTATTGTCTGATGGCTCACAGGCATACTGTCTCTGGAGTGCAGGAAATAAACCCTGGTGATGCTTGTTCAGGTTTTGGAGAATTGCTCACAGTCGCTATCTGACACCTTTTCAAGAACTTCATTGGAGAGAACAAGTATGGAATGAAAATGCTCTCATTCCTCCAGACCAGAGTTGATTATAGCACTAAGTCAGCACTAGGATAACTGCTCTGTGTTGCCTGGACAAAAATACGTAGCATAATATTTATTTTCTGTTCATAGACAAGTTTGCTTAATTACTGACTGCAACTGTAGATTCTATGTAGAACGTGTGGATCAACCAGGTTCAGACCAATAGACTATGGCAAACACAGTAGCCTGATTTATCTGCTACCTGAAATCAAATAACAAAATAACAAAATGCATCTCTCTGTGAATCCTTGTTCAGGCTAGTGTTATTAAGGAAATATGGATGGACACAGTTTCCATGGGAAAAATGAAGGTCTGTCAAAACTGGAAGATTTCATGGAACTGTTTGAGCTTTCTTAAAACTTTTGTTAGGAATTAAAAGAGGAAATTGTTCTAAGAATGATGAAAGCGACTGGTTTGATATTTTCTGAGTGAATCCTTTCTGATTTTTCATTTAAAAATATTTTTTTCAAATTAAAAATAAATGAAAACTTTTAATTTTATTAAAAACAAAATGTTTCAATTACACAGAAATTTCCTCTCCTCACAGATTTTTTTCATTTCAAAATGAAACCAAATTTCAAAATCCTAAGAAACTCTGGGAAATGAGTTTATACTCTCTTCATAATTCTATCACATAGATTATGGTTAAATGACTTTATTTTGGTTGCATTCACTCCTTTTTGTCTGTGTATTGCAAAAAGTATAGTGCTCAAGTCTTAATAGAAAAATATCTTAGGAAACAAAAGTCCAAAGTCACATCACAAGTGTTTCTGGAGGGAACAACACTCATGTGATGAATGACAAATCACAAACAAGGAATCTGATTTAACACTTGAATTCATGTTCAATTTGCAGAGTAAAACAAACTATTTGAACAAATTAATGGGAAAAAATTAATTCACAAGAAGTCCAAGGTAATGGAATTTCCCTTCTGTGTTATTTGCGTATGTTTTTCTTTGTGACTTATTTGCTTGGATCCATTCATGACATAATATTCCATACACAAATAAGTGGTGTGGTCTTTTTCTTAGTATTTCTAAGGCAATTAGTATATCTAACATTGCTTCATTGAAAGATGTCAAGAATTTAACAGGATTAAAAGATGCAATCAGATAATTACACAGGTACTAAGAATCTTTACAGTTGTGTTATATATATATTTTTTTTAATCCTACCAGGTGTAGAAATCCTCACATTTCAAACCAGAAAATGACTTGAGGGGAGAAACACATATTTCACTGAATATTTAATACCATAACTAGTGACTTTTCAGTTGTCTGAAACATCTATGGTGGTAGACTGGTCTATGCAAAGACTTAAATGAGGAATGGGACTGAATGAGATGCCATATTTATTCACCAGTTTTCTTCACTCATGTAACATACTAAGCATCAGGTAACAGAGAAGAAATGCATCACATTATTTTCCCCCAAAACAAATTTCTTTGAATTCAGTTAATAGTAACTTCATCTCAGCTTCTCACAGAAAGACCCACGGTGCCGAAGACACATGTCTCAGTTGGTACAACCTCTAAAAGCTGAGCACCTATACTGCCTTGATGCCCCAGACCCTCTCCAGCCCAGCCTAGGTGAGCAGGTGACCTGCGCAGTTGGCAGAGGAAGCAGAAAGTTCTTCAAGAGCACCAAGAGCTGTGAAAAGCATGGGGATGAGTCCAAAGTTCAGGATCCTGAGAAATGACTCCCTCTCTGAGAAAAGCCATGTCATGGCAGAGATATTTGGGTAACTAAGCACAGTCAGTCATACCTTCATGCCTCTGCAAATCACTGTTAGTACCTTGTCGTTTGTCATCTGTCAGTGCAATCCCTTCACCCCACATACACCAGTGCTCTGACCCCCACAACTCACTCTTCTTCTGTTTGTGCATTTTGCCAAAATTCTCTCTCCCTTCAAAGAGATCTGGAGGCCACCAAGCAGCTTGGCAGTATCAGATAACCCAAAGCCAGGAGTCGCTTGGTGTCCAACAGCTGTGCTATGTGTGTATACTAATTACCTTGAAGCTGCTTTGTTGCTTCAACCAAAGCAGGTCAGCATGCCAGGAAGAGAGGAAACGGCCTCAAGCTGAGCCACAGGAAGTTTATATTGGATATTAGGAAAAATTTCTTCACCGAAAGGCTTGTCAAGTACTGGAACAGGCTGCCCAGGGAAGTGGTGGTCACCATTCCTGCAGGTATTTAAAAGATGTGTAGACGTGGCACTTAGGGACATGGTTTAGTGGTGGACTTGGCAGTATTAGGTTAATGGTTGGACTCAATCATCTTAAGGGTCTTTTCCAACCTAAGTAATTCTATGATTCTATGAATCTAATTACCTTGAAGCTGCTTCGTTGCTTCAACCAAAGCAGGTCAGCATGCCAGATCACTGTTTCGGGTGAAGCTGATCACTGCTTCGGTCAGCAGGAGCACTCTTCCAAATGTCTGCAGGAGATCCTGGTTAGACAGTGCCCAGCTAGAGTGAAAATGGCCACAAAATGTTCCTACACAGCTCCACCTGGCTGGGATTCCTATGCTGTCCTCAAACTCACCCTTTTCTTTTTGAGATGTTCCTGTATCTGTTCTCTAAGGGAACCATTTGCACAGGGAATTTCAAAACAGTTTGAACCATTCCAAGTTATACATCTAAAACTTTGCACACTATACTGTGTTTTGAAAAATAGCCATTGATCCTGCCCAGCTTGCTGTGTAGGTGCCAAGTTTCAGGTACCAAGGGTTCAGTTTGCAGACAAAGTGGTTTAACATATTTTCCACAGATAGCATCCAGAATTGGAGGAGGATGATACAACTGATGCTGGGACCAAAGCTAGCCTAGACAACACTGGCCCGTCAACCTGCACAGGCACAGCTTCCCCAGCAAGCCTGAGTCCCAGCAGTGCACATGTGGCCTCTGCCAACAAAAGTGTGGTTTTGCTAAGCTGTGTGCTTCGATCTGCTGATCAACCAGGTGGGAGGAAAACCCAGCAGAGCACGGAGGAAAGGGAGTAAAGGCTGTTACGTCTTCGCTCATGCAGTTGGATTGCCCGGTATTTGTCTACCAAAGCCCTCAGCCGTGCTGATTCCTGCCCAGGGAGATGGCCAGCCCCTGCCTGTGCCTGCCTGCCTGTGCGTGAAGTRGGACAGGATACGTTCTGTCTACATGAGCAATGTTCCCTGCCAAGCTGTGGGTAGGCGTCCCTTCTTCTTCTGTGGAGGCAAACGCAGCGGTCTCAGTGGGGCCACAAGAGACACACGCCACCCTGAGATACCCCAGGGCCTGACTCGGAGTCCGTGAAAGCCACAGGAGAAATCCCAGCAGGGTTTTTGCTCAGGTTCTGTCAGAGTCTCATCAAATGCATGCAGTTGTGGAGGTGTCCTGAAAATATCCAAATAAATATGCAGTGCCTTTCTGCTTCTCTTCAGACTCAAAGCAGGTATAACAGCTTTTGCACTTTCTCAATCGTTTTTTTTTCCTTTCAGACTAAGTCTGGCTCGATACAGACACAGGAGGAAGAGGGAAAAGATGGCACTCGGGCCCCACTTCTGTTATTAAATAAACCAGATTGATGAGGTTTCTGTGGTTGATGGACAAGCACCCATGTGATCTTCGCTCACATCCACGTGGCTGGTCCATCACGCCCCCTGAGCAGAACGACCATGCCCAGAGCACCTCTCAGCAGCAGTCGCTGGTGTATGTTAGCCTTGAACCATGCCCCGGCGATGCCCAGGACAGGACTGGACAGAACAGGTCAAAAGCCACTCCAGGGTGCATGTAAAGAATTAAGTGATTCATGCAATTGTGAGTCTGTACCCTGGTCCTGCTTTATTTACTACAACAGATGTAGCTGCCCGCTCCTGCTGCTCTGTGTTGCGCTTAAGCTGCCCTCACACCCTGAAGTAGGTTATTTAAAGCCCTGGGGGTATCTCCACAGATGCTGTGGCTCCGGTGCAGGATGCACAGGTGGGACCTAGAGACATCCCCACAGGCAGGACCCCCTTTTCCACCCCCAGCCGTCTCTGTGCCCCCCACGGTGGACGGTACAATCCAGCCCTCGTTGTGTGGCTCTCTGCTGCGTCCCGTGTCCATCCATGCCGTTCTCCTGCCAGGATTGCTAGTGGCATTATTTTACTTCTCTTAGACTTTGTGAGCCTGTTGCAGAAAAAAAATCAAGCTGAGACACCACCTGAAGGAATTTGGACTATTTCTGCCTTGTATTTGGGCACAGAGATTTTATTTGCCTGTAATAAGAAACATTACCTTCTCCTCCCCCCCAATAAAATGATTGCTCTAATATTTAAGTTTCAAGACCATACACTGTGTTTATAAGCCTCAGGCCCTGAAGTAAAATAAGATTGAGTTTCCCTCAGGTAAGTACTTCCAGACACTTTATCTGCTATATCATTACAACTATACTCTATTTGTTACTGTACTATGTAACACAATACTTGCATTATATTCCACATGAAAAGCTGTTTCTGCAGCATCTTGTCATCATTTCACGAACGCGGCTTTGAAGCCGTTTTGAATTCTGAATTCAGTGCATAACAGCGAAGGCTCAAGTGCACAACACCGTATTATTTACTCAGATGGGGTTAATTGCTGAATAAAAGAATGGTTCCTTTCAGTTTACCTTTTTACAGTCTCACTCACACTGGATATGGAAGACAGGAAAGTCTGTGATAAATATCAAACTTTCTAATCAGAAACGAGCCCAGTCGTATTTGAAATCTTGAACTTAATCCAGAATCAGGAAATGCAGCCACTTGTGTTACTGTTGCTGAAAGAAGAAAATGACCTTTTTATTGTAGCTTACATTCACTATTGTACTTGTGAACCATGGGGAATGGAGCAGGAGAAATGCAAAGGCTTAAGGAGACCTTCTTTTAACAAGAAAACTGAAATTGGGTGTAATAAAAATATATAGCTGATGTAAAGGCTGTGTTTCTCCAGGGGAAATCAGTGACTTTGACACAGATTCACTCCTAACAAATTATTCCTGCTTCCTAGCTACTGTTAATATTTGCTGTCAGGCACCCATTGCCTTAAATTTTACCAGCTTTAGCCTCAGTGGAGATTCATTTGAATGTAGAAAAATTAATAATCCACACCTTTAACAGGAATATAAAAAGTGAAATGATACTATAAATTTTTAAGTGGAGATTGACTTTCAGCAAACACTTTTATTTCCCAGTGATGTTACAGGGAAGCCTGCAGGTTATTTCAATATAATGTCTCTCTGCCGATGACTAATTTATAGCTGAACTGGAATCCTGGACCAACATCAGTAACAGAGTACCATAACTCAACGGTGCACTCTTGGATGGCACACAGTGGTAGGTAACGTTGGACCAGAAGAGATCAGAATCATAAAATTATACACATTTTTTGTGATGTGGAACCCAGATGGAATTTATACCTTACCCAAACCAAGTTTTTTTTACATGAGCAGTTTATTGTGGTGCCCTCTGATGCTATGAAGAATCAGATGCAAAAGGTATTAATAGCACAGCTGGAGCTAGATTTGCCAAGCAGTCATAATACTGTGTGGGCACTTAAATTAAGTGGATGGATTTTAGAACAGTTTTAATTTTTTTTAAATGTTTTAGAAATACTGAGAGCCTTACACATTCCCTAGGGCTGGCTGATCTCTTCTGGGAAATCATTTAACTTAATTATCTGGAGAAATCAGAGCCTAGCTATGAGTGAAAGTTTAAGTTGATGGGTCAGAGACTGGAAAGTTGTGAGAGCTTTCTGTGCGTTTTCACAAAGTCTTCTGTATCTTGTAAAAGAGAGTCAGCCTTGTTTTCTGACCCCTAGATCTCATTTTTCACTCTCCCTGATTCTGAGGATAAGATTTTTTTTTCTTTTCACTGTTTATACTATAAAATTCTCCAGAAGATACTTAAAATGAGATAAAAAAAAATCACACATCAACAAAAAAGAAAAACTCATAGGAAGTTCCTTAAGCTCCATGTTATTGAATGAGATACTGGTATTGACTGAAAGGATAAACTCATACTTTTCTGGAATAAGGCCTTATAGATTTTTCTCATCAGCTCACCAGCTCTCGTAGGTGATGGTGAAAATATTACCATGAGCTTCAGCTGGAACAAATTCAGGCCTTACCTAGGTGGTTCATTGGCTGTGATGTGGAAGGATCATCCAAGGCCAGCACCAGCCATGCTAGTACCAGAGGATGGGAATGTTGCTGGATAAATCCCACCAACAGCATCTGCCAGCAGTGCTGTATGTGATTCCCCAGCGTCCCACCTGAGCAAAGGCAGTTACGCGGCGCTCCCCAAGTAATGAAGCTGTGTTCCCATATCCCATTAGCAGGTGGAATTGCAGCAGACAGGATGTCAGGAAGTGCACTCTGAACCCAGCAGTAGTTCTCAGGCTGGAGTTGAACAGGAAGCAGTTTTATAGTCCCACCTTTGCTGCTGTGGAGATTTTAATTTTTCTCTATTCTTTCACAAGAAGAGGGAAAACAAGGCCTTCTGAATTGAAAAGGAAGAGCAATGGAAAGCAAGAAAATACCTACAACTGCAGCAGCCAGTCCTGTAGTTAGGTCATTGACTCGAAATCTGGGAAAATAACCTCCATGTTGCTGCTTTAAATGATTTAGAATAAGAGGGAACAGAAAGGGACATAACTGGTGAGAAAGGCTGCTATAATAAGCATCCACCACACACAATTATCTCTGTAAACCCATTAATCTATGTATGTCCCTAACCTGAGCACATAGCACTGATTGAAAAACACATTTATTGAAATATAAAACTAGACCAGCCATCTGTCTCTATTACTCTACTTGGATGTCTGTTCCAAAATATCCCTGTCACAGAGAAATTGCTTCTCATTTCCACCCGATATTTATATGTGTGTAGTATATTCCCCTTTGTTCTTGCATGAACAGTGTCCTCCAACACAAACAGCGTTTCCCTCTCTGATGTCCCTCTGATGTATTCCTATGGATTAGTTATATCCCTTCTCACTCTTCATTCTGCTGAGCTAGGGAGGTTGAACTGCCCAAATCTCATCTCACACAAGAAGCACTGGCTCCTCCAGCCATCCCAGCCCTTCTGGCTGGAGACGACTCACACACAGTCTTTGCAGGAAGCTTTGCCAGCAGCACTGACCCTTCCCTCCCACTACTGAAAATACCTGGCACCTCCTAAGATCAAATAAACCTTTTTCATGTGTATCATGCTGAGGTCTCACAGATACCATATAGCAGACCAGTATCCCCTGATGTTCCTTCTCTTCTTTCGTTTCACAGTTATGAACTCCTAACACACCAGAAAACTCTTGTAGTTTGTACATAAAAGCATGGCTTTGCCACGAGAACTGTGTTATTTTAACCTCTTGCTGTTATTGCAGACCTCCTCTGAGCTGATGATGCTTCCCAGTTTGGTATCAACAGCAAGTGCCATTAATACACTTATTTTTCTGTGAATTAAAGCAATTCATGAAAACATTTGTAAGATCAGTTCAAAAATATCCTTCATGTACACTGTCAATAACCTCTTCCCAGCCAGTTTTAATACCACTGGCAATTACCTTCTCTGCTTAATAAGTTTTTACAGTTCTAGCACAAAAATTGTACAAAACATTTTTGTACAAAAAAGAATCTCCATCCTAGTGGTTTTGGAGCCGATAACAAGCATATCATGTACATTTTCCTTGTTCTAGAKATGCATTGACACAGAAGAAGGAATACCTTAAGTCTGGTTTCATCCACTTTTGTAATATCCATTTTGTACTTTATTCTACTTTTTGTTTACCCCCATCGTTTCTTAGTCTTCTTTTCAAGTTTTTCTCTAAAGACTTGCACACTGTTGAAATATACCTAAGAAACCTGGGTTTTTCAGAATCTCTTTTCCCTCCTTTTCAAAATTCTTTCATCTTCACCTGTTAGACCCTTGCTGCTCGACACCAGTCCCGCCAGAACTCCAGGATGGGGGTTGTTCAACAACCCAATTTAAATCAGGAAACTCCTAACTCCAGCCGCCATCTGAGCTTGGAGTGCTCAGGGATCATTTGTCTCCACTTTACTGACGGTGCTGAATTCACTGTTGCTGTAACTCTTCAGCAAACAAGCGGGGAAGACTGTCTGTCAGCTGCCTCACTTGCTGGTATGATGTTCGGAAACACAACATGCCGAATTTCTTTAGTCTGTCTCCTGTTGTGCTTTGTGATTGACTCAGGAAAATAAGGAGCGTTTACCACTTGTGGAATAAGGGGCAGGCAACTCAAGAAGAGTACAGGGATCTCATTAGGTCATGCAGAGAGAAAATCAGAAAGGCAAAAGCCCAGCTAGAATGCAATCTGGCTGCTGTCATTAAAGACAACAAAAAATGTTTTTACAAATATATTAATGACAAAAAGAGAACCAGGGAGAACCTCCATCCTCTACTGGATGCGGGGGGGAACATTGCCACCAAGGATGAGGAAAAGGCTGAGGTACTTAATGCCTTCTTTGCCTCAGTCTTTAATAGTCAGA
>JAYKAV010000511.1:260040-478689 GCA_035582835.1 Phoebastria nigripes | reverse complement strand
CAAGATGCGCCAGGGGAGGTTTAGATTGGACATTAGGAAAAATTTCTTTCCTGAAAGAGTGGTTAAGCATTGGAACAGGCTGCCCAGGGAAGTGGTTGAGTCATCATCCCTGGAAGTATTTAAAAGACGTGTAGATGAGGCGCTTAGGGACATGGTTTGGTGGGCATGGTGGTGTTGGGTTGACGGTTGGACTCGATGATCTTAGAGGTCTTTTCCAACCTTAATGATTCTATGATTCTATGACCCTAAGAAAGAGTTAACAGAACAAAAAAACAAGTCCTGCTTCAGGTATTTTTATAACTTTCTTTATGCCACAGAGCTGTGGAGAAAAACAACATTTTAAGGGTTGTTCTTTTTTTCCATTAGGTTGTCTGCTTTTACAGGTGGTGAGTTGCTATAAGATCCGAAAATCTCCACACATGAAAATGAGATGGTTAGATGGTCTGGAACTGAAACACTCAACCTGCCCGACCCATTGCTTGCAGGTTTATAACACAGTCACTTGCTAAACTAACAGTAATAGTCTGGCGTGTGAACACCTAATACTATGAAAGCCAGAGATACAGTTTTCTCCCTGGTAGCTGGTTCACCTCGTCCTGGAGCATTATATATAAACTCCCTTCCACAGCCTTTGGAAGAAGAATCTAGTGGTCACAGCATCCACCCATCAATGAAGTGCAGAATTTCACTTGTGATCTCTGTAACAGAAGACAGATTGAACCAATTCTTTCCTACCACTTTCATTGCTTTTAAGATTTGTACATCATCTTTAAAAGTGAATTATTTGTGTACCACTATTCTGCCAGAAATCTGGATCAAGATGAATATTTGGAGTCAGGGTGAACAGAGCTGACATACTTGGTGTTAGATCTTCTCACAGCCAATTGATTCCACCAGACTGCTACCACGTTCATAGCATTACAGGATAATTCAGGTGTGAAGGGACCTCACGGGACTTTTAACCCAACCTGTTGCTCCAAGCACGGTCAGCTTTCAGGTCAGCCCAGGTTGCTCAGGGCTTTATTCAGTCAGGTCTTGAAAACCTCCAAGGATGGAGACTATACAACCTCTCTGAGCAACTTGTTCCACTGCTTGATTGCCCTCATGGGAAAAAGTTTCTCCTTATACCCCATTGGAAACTCATTTATTTCAATTTCATTGAAAAACAAGATTGTCTGTTGTCTCTTGTCCCAGCCACGCTTCCCAAGCTCTTTACCTTCAGAGCTCCTCCCATGGGATCYCACCTGTCCATTTCCTGAATGAACCAAAACCTGGTTGCCTGCAGCCCGAGGTCTGTATCCAGCTACTCTCCCTCTTCGTTCCCCTCAGGATCTTCAACTCCACTATTTCATGGGTACTAAAATAGCAGTTGCCACTGATTATCACATTCCCAAACACTTCTTCCTTGTTTATAATAGCAGATGTAACTTTGCGTCATCCCTGGTTGGCCCATCTAGTACCTCTGCCAAGAAGCTATCCCTCATCCCCTCCAGAAACCTCTTTAACTGTTTGCATCCCACATTGCTGCTCTTCCAGAAAATGTCAGGAGGTTGAAATACCCCATAAAAACCAGGGTCTGGTCCAAGGACTTTCTTGAGTTGTTTAAAGAAGGCTTCAGCCACTTCCCCACCCTGTTTGGGTGGTCTGTAACACAATCCTACCACAATGCTATCCTCACTGATCTCTCCTCTGACCCTGACACACAAACTTTCACCCAGCCCATCAACCATCCCATACAAGAGCTCCATACATTAAGACTGCTCCTTCACATAGGGGACAAGCCACCCTCATCTTCCCTGTGTCTCCTGAAGAGCCTGTATCTATTGTAGCACTGCAGTCCTGTGAGCCCCACCGCATCCGAGTTATTCCAGTGATGCTGTAGCTTTGTAAATACATGCAGAGCTCTACTTCTTCCTGCTTGTTTCCCAGGCTCTGTGCTTTGGTGTACCTATACTTGAGGCAGGCTTCCCTTCACTGTCTTTTAGCATTCCTGAAGCCTTTCTTGTTCCCATTACCCTGCAATATTTTCTTTCCACCCACAACCACTGTTTCCTCACTTAGCTGTGGGTTGTAATCTCCTTCCCCCAGTGGTTCAAGTTTAAATAACTTCCAGTACTTAAAATACTGAATGTCTTTCAATACTCAATACTGTTCAATACTCAACACACAACAACGTTCAAAACTTTGCTTTTCATTCTTCCCACTGTGGGTGTTTTGTGGCTTTGAAACACAGTAAATCTATTTACAAAAGACTTTCCATATTGTGTCACCATGAGATGTTTCCTTAAAACACCGTGATATGTTTCCTCGAAAGGTGGACTGTGTGGAGTTTCTATTGTCCTCAATGATCAAAAGTAACTGCCTGCTCTTAGCTGAAATCAGTGGGAATCAGCACAGAGCAAGATACTTCAGAGTGAAGATACCAGGGGCAGTGATAGTAGGAGATTCTGGTGCCCTTAAGTATCATTTGTTGTTTTTATGCAAAGACACCCCTTTTCTAGGGAGTTCACAGAACACATTGCGTTACTGTCTTAAAGTGCCTGCCACGCAGAATAAGGGCATGCACCACCACAGGGGAAACATAAGGGAAAGGAAGGTGGACAAAGGTAAATATGATCAACCCACATGATTTTGTAAAATATTAATTCATTTCATTTTTTCTGATCTCAAAGAAGATGTGAATCTGTGAAGAGGAACCTGAATGAACTAAGTGGAAGAAGATAATATATGTCCTTGAAAGAACTAACAAAAATTAAGTGAGTCTGTTGCCTATTTTGTACCTACCAACATGTGATTTCTGGTATGAGAATGTAGAACCCGTACATATTTCTAACATCACTGAAGCTGACCACAACATGAAGCAGCCACTGGAGGATGTCCACAGATGACCAAGGGGATTTGGGTAATAGAGTGACTGATTTATACTGCCAGACAACACAACATGGGCAGGCTGATGGAATAAGATTTTCAACATCATAAAAATGCTTGAGGCATAGGTAGAATTATTCCTAATTTCAAATTAGAAACTTCAGACTGCCCTATATATTAGAAAAAAAAGTTTATCTGTTTATTTTTCTTATTTTTYCTTATTGATGCTATATCTTTCTGTACCAAGAAACACTAAGAAGTCAAAGGCTACTCAAGACTTGCGACGATCTTTCCGAGACAGAGTCCTCAGACAGCCAGAACTGCTTTTCATGCAATTTATTGGCAGCGAAAAGGAATGGAAGAGAGGTGAAGAGATGGCCCATAAAAAAGGTTGTTCTAGGTTGGTGTCTGATCTGGAATTTCACATCTGGAAAGGTGGAAAGTCAAAAGGCTCAGTTTTGCCCTTTAGGTGTGGAAAAGTGAATATGTTTTATAAATAACATGTCCTTTCACTTGAACAAAAAATAATAGCATGCTGTACATGACATTCCTTCTCTGAATAGGTGAGAGTGAGATGGGGGCAGTAACATCTGAACTGAAGAGGGAGGTGAACTAAATTCTGTCACTTCTTACCTATCACAAAAGTTGCAACTAGAGAGGAACAAATCAATCTGGACATAATAACGGCCCTTTTCCAAAACGTAAGCATGTCTGTACTAGTGAATTAAAGATGAAAAAAGGAACTTCTGTTCATTTCTTGTTTCCTTCCATCTTATTCGTAGGGTCTTAAAATTTTGGTTTAGTTTGGTTCAGATTTTTAAATAAATTCTTTTTTTTTTTTTTTTTTTTTTTTTTTTTAACATTAGATTTTCATTTTCCAACCAGGCTAGAAGATGCAGTGACTGGGGGATTAGTAAAGCAGTGTTACCATTGCAGAGTTTTTTGCAAGACAAGAATTTTAAGCTAATTAAAATGGTTTTTATAGTGTTTTAACTCCCATTTAGCTTCAATTTTAACATCTTGAAGAGAAGAAAACTTTATTGAAAACCTAAAAGCCAAACCATTTTAACTATTACAAGTCACACTAAACACTCCTTGCACCTTCCAATGATTCTCCAAAAAGCCAGACAATGCCAGACTGTTACTCATTATTTTAATAATATATATAAGTGTAGAAGAAGAAAATTCCTTAACATACAACTTGGCAGGTTGTTTTGCTGCATAAAACTAAAAAAGGGTAAATATAATTTTAAAAAGGAACATGACTAAAGAAAATAAGTTTCTAGAGTGAAGTCCTCTGGAAAGTAATAGCAATGACACCAGTCAAGTTCTATGTGAATGATTCTTAACCTCTAGGGTAGAAATCCAGACCATTTCAGTGGTTTATTGAATATGACTAGAAAATACATTTTCTTTTCATTTTTTTGTTACATACCAGATACAGAAATTTGACTTGACCATTTTATGCTTTTCAAAGGTGGTTTCATTTTGTGTAAATTGCTTTTCTATGTCAAGAAAATACATTCTGTTCTTCAGGAATTTCTGGTCCTACTATCAAGGTCAGAAAAGCCCTGTTGGTGGCCATCAGATGGAGTCTGGCATACCAAGCAGCTCTGCCCATCCCGCTGTCTTTTTTGCTGACCCTGTCTGGGGCTGGGAGTAACAGAGAGCAAAATCAGTGCAACGTACAGATCCAAGAGCCAAACAGTTCCTCACAKGCTCTCTACCACCTGGTATTTAAAGCACGGACTGCCATGAGTGAAACCTGGCACCTAATCTCCCAGACTTTGAAAGGTTGGACAACGTTATGGCAAACCCATTAGATTCTGAAGGTCTCCCTTAGTGGCATATTTACAATACAAGGTATCTTTAATGACATAATTCAATGAACCAAAATCTTACATTTTCTTAAGTATTCATCATTATCCTGTACTTTTTCCCAGTCTGAGAGAACAACGTAAGTAGATTTCCCGATGGTGTTATTGATGTGACTATCATAAGAAATAACTGATAGTATCTGGGATGACAACAATTAGCAATATTACATATTGTCTAGATAAATGAAATGCCCAACAAGAGGAGACTTCCTGCATCTTTCATAGCTCACATGGGAGAAAGGAAGGCACATCTCGTCTACTCTGGTTGTGTCAGACAGACTGAGCTCCGATCTTATGGATGATCATGCCTGGGAGAATGTGAGCATCGATTTCTCATTGCACATAACAGTTTGGCTACCCCCATGGATGTTTCAGCATCCATGGCGGTGCAGAACTAGAGAAATGACTCACCTGTGATTTCTGTGGCCTTCTTCCAGCAGAGATTTACAGCATCTGATGCTAAGGCATATTTTAGCTATTCCTAATGGATATAAAAAGCCCAAGCTTGAGCCATTACATATTCTTTTGCATGCATCAGCCTCAGATATGTCTTAGCCATCTTGACAATTCAAAGTTTTGCTGGTTTTTAGAGTCTACAATGTAAAAAAGAATTGTACATAGATTTATTTAAGGGTCTTGCCTCAATCCACATGGGTAAGTGTCTGCATGTTGTTGAGTATCAGAGTGTCTGTTCAATACGGTGAAAAAACACGTGTGCATCTCAGAAGCAAGGAAGAATGGAGAAATTTTCTTACAGTTAGGATTTTGAAAGGATATTCTTTTCGATCCATATGAAGAAACTTTCTAAAATCCCACCATCAGCATATTTTCTGCCTTTTTATTTCTTACATGCAATACACTGATGTAGGTGAGGTAAGAAATACTCATGTTTTCTTCTTGATTCTGTCTATTGAAATGAGGTCTTTCTAAGGCAACAACATGAGGTTTAACAACCTGAGGTTAAGATCCAGCCTCTTAAACCATTACTTGTGTCCCCTTCTCTGGAGAGCAGGAGCTAAGATATCTGTATGATACCTGCCAGTTAGGAAGATGTATAATTCATTAGGTTATCCTCAGAACTGAAAAAAAAAAAGTCCACAACTAAGCTTGTTGCTTCCACAGTGACTCCTTCTCTCCCTCACCAGGAGTGCAGAAGAGATTGCTGAGGTCACCAGGACATCTTCTGACATGGCCTGCACAGCAAGGACACAGAGGTGCCTTGAGCACTGTGTGCTGCTGACCCAGAGAAGGTATTGCTGTCTGTCTATCTGACAGATGAACAGATTTCAGCTCAGAAAGCTACTTCAAGCTGGGCTGGTTTGGCCTCCAAACTCCACTGCTCAGAAACCTCCAGTTTGATGGAGAGGGTTGGCACAAAGGTGGGACTGCTCCTTTCCTATACTTATTGCCATCCAGTTCTGGGGCAGGCAGAGCACAAGGTGAGGAGGGATGATGGTGCTAAGCTGCCCAAGGGGAGTGCTGCCAAGCACGGGTCCTTAAAACATGGAGGTCTTTCTCAACAGCTTGCTGTGGCAGCTGTTATCATGCATGACACACAACAACTCAGGCATCCCATCTGCACCTGGTGGAGCTGGAGGGAGGCCATGGCACTGTGCTGCAAATGGGTCAGGCATGGACTGACCACCGGGGAAAGAGATGACAGCCAGAGGGTGAGTCTTGCTCTGCCCAAAAAGTCAGCTCCAAGACCTGCCTGCCAGCAGAGCAAGCACACTCAGCAGCCCAAGCACTGCGCTGCAGATCATAGGTCTCATCTACCACACAATTCTTGCACCTTAAAATTGAGGTTAGGGCTGAAGAAGGGCTAAGCAAATGCCAAAGGAGCTCATTGTGAATTTCTGACCAGGGATCAGACTAAACTTTCCTGCCACTTTATGATCACAGCTCTACGTTGCACACATGGGAGGACCCAGAGCAGTCGTGGTCTCCTCCACGGAGCCAGCTTGGGTGGCACTGAATTCCTCCACACAAGCCCCTCCATCTTGAACCAGTCAGATGCTGGCACTGTGTAGAAATCGGAGCAAGTTTGATACCTCTGCTGAGAAACTCATCACAGGAATCCGACTTCTTGTGCTGTCCCGGGGATCCTGTTCACACTGGGGCCATCATCGCCCCCAGCGAGCAGGGAAGGAGCAGGCTTTGCAGCCAAGCCCGCAGCCTCCGCACAGCGTGGGCTTGCATTCTTCCAGCACAGCTGTATCATGTTGCGTGGTGGTTCACATTGCTTGAGGACAGTGCCACTGGCAGGCCTGAGCGCTCCTATCTGCTTTGTCAGGAAAACAACATTTAGGGCCAGCTTCGGTCCCAAATTCACAGTTCCTCCATCCGCACTAAGTTGCAGGGGAAGCAGGGGGTGTATTGGGGCAGGAACCCACTCCCTGCAGTCAGCTCTGCTGCTGAAGTAACACTGTGAGATACAGCATAGCCTTGTCTGCAGGGGGACAAACCTAGAATCTGAATTAGCTTTAAATGGATTAGTTACACTCCATCAAACTCTTGTGGGCATGTTATTATTCAGAATTAAAGTGACCTGATTTCAGCATAGCTTAATTCCACTCGTAATGGAGTTAAGCTAAATCTGAAGATGAATGCTTTATTACAGCTGCTAAATCCACTTTGCACCTCTGGTTAATTTGGATTAACTTTCTCAAGGGACCCTCCATGCTTGAACCCTGCTGGTGGCCAACTCGGTTATAGCATCTGCCACTGCCTTTCTGCTAACAGCGCTAGGAGAAAAACATGTGCGAAAGTGGAGTGCTCCTCACCACAGGCTGAAGAAGCAGGAAAGGGTCAGCCACCGGAGACTACTCCTGACAAAAGTCAACATTCAAAACACTTCTCTCCAGAGCTTTATCACCAGCTGCCTCGTTAGGCAGGTACCGCAGCGTCTCGGTGCCAGAGCAGCAACACAGGAGGAGACACTGCCTCCCTGGGACAGGAGATCCTGTCACTGCCACTGCTGTGGAGAAACAAGAAGGTCCCCACCCAAGGGGAGCAAAGCTGCCCTGGCAGCATCCCCTTTCCTCAGGCGAGGGAGGAAGGGAAGGAGGTGCACCCATGGGCCCTCCTCTTTAGCCTTTTCAAGGTGGACAGCTTCAAGGTGCTCTCTGCACTGGGCTTCCCACTCGCAGGACTCCTTCCACAGACTGACTTCCCAAATCTTTGCACAGGAGAGTCAGTATTTCCTAAAGATGGTGAGTCTGACAGTCAAGATGACAATGTAGTGTACCCAGTGCTCAGCAGCTGGGGGGTCACTGCTAGCTCAGGAATAACATTGCAGGTTTCAATCCTAGAGATCTGCTACAGCCACTGGGCTTTTCTGCCCCTCTGGTGTGCATACATGGCTGTGCTCCCCAAAATGACCAGCAAAGCTCTGGTTCTGCCTGAATCTGAACATTATTCACTTCATGAATATTTGTCTAAGATGTCTGACTGTTAAGGCCAAATGAAGCCTTCACTTCCTCTACAAATATTTGTGCAATGACCTATAACTACCGGCCAATATGCCTGCCAGCACTCCATTAGATGACATCCCATTTTACAATTAACTATTATCATTTGATAACCTCTTGAGGTTAAGAATACAGATGTAAGATCTCCAAGATTCCTAATGGGAATACTTCATATCAGAAGTATGTTTCCCTTGAGGATGACATCACCACAGGGACACATATTTCAAATATTTTGGCCATCATATTTTGAAAGCTTCTTTAGAAATACAAAAATGCTTTTTGAGCCCTGAAAGAACTTTTCTATCGGTCTCAAGTAAACATACTACCATTTAACTCTTTGGAAAGCCTTGCGCAATAACAACAAAAAGTGTCATGGGAAACAGAGCAAAGAATTGCAATGTAGCCAAAGAAAGAAGCGTGTTTGGTATATAGTGTTGATATTACCTGAAAATAGTTCTTTGCTGAATGCTATGTTAGCATTTTTGTGATGAAGCAGTTCAAGTGGAGCGTAAGCCACAATTTCAGATCAGGACCCTGACTATTTGGGGAGTTGGACTCTAGGTTCAAATCTAACAAATGGTCTCTGTGCACAGTATGGCATTAGCTAAACTAAAACCCTAAGCCTGAATCCCTCCCACCTGTTAAGCTCTGGTAAAAGTTGGGAGTAGATGTAGTCTTACCTTTAATTATAGACAGGACTTTCACCAGTGACTGGGTACTGAAGCTAAATCACTGGCTACTAACATTAGTAGAAAAATGTTATACACGTGTGTGTGTATGGATGTGTATATATATATGTATATTTGTATATATGTATGTGTGTGTACATATATATATATAGCCTGGATATGCAGCTATAAGAATAATTTATTAGTGGTTTTTTTTCTTTTAATGCCGCCTCCGTTTCCATTTCTGCCCTTCTCTATGTGTCTCAGATCATACAGCTTAGGAAAACAGACTATGAAATGAGCAGCATTTACTATACTTTGAACTGCTGAAGTCTCCCTTCACTACATAAATATAAATGCAGAGTAACTTCAGTGGAATTACAGATGTTATCCTACTGAGGAAGCAGTACAATGCATGGAGACAATGCAGTCTAAAGAGTCACCTTTCTTACTTGAGGGAATGAAATTGCTTTAAATAATGTACTTGGGGAGAGAAAAAGGAAAATTCAGATTCCTGCCCCTCCTTGTTGGCAGAAGAGGCAGGACCCAATTCAGTTTGGGTCCTCTTATGGTGACTGTTGCAAGGGCCAACAATGTTCCACCAGCAAAGCCATGACCTATGGGGTCTTCACTGTAGGATGGCACTTATTAAATGCACTTTAATTACCCCAGGTTTTTCTTGTAGCTGATGAACAGGTCAATAACTGCTCTAAGATGTCTTCTTACTTCCCATTTTCATGCTAGATTAATTAGCAATAAAAGCTCATGAAACATTAGGCCATCATTCAAAAGGTAGCCATGAACTAATTAATATTATCTTTATAAAGCCTCATTTACTTATAACATTAATTTGATAATACAATATGCAAAATCGTCCAAATGAGGTTTTAAATATAACGTAATGACAATATTCAAACTAAAAATGAATACTTAAATTTTCATTAAATAAAATAAGACTAGTTTAAGTGTCCAACCCCATTAATATTTTTGAAGGCAGCATTCTAGAGTTGCTTCCGTTCTCAAAGATTTCATAGAATTCTTAATGATTTGATAGACAATCCCTAACAATTTGGTAAACGAGACTGATGATAATCACAAGTCATCATTTAAACAATAAATTATAACTGAAATCTTAGTGTAGAATTAACACTATGTATCTTAGTGCAATAATTTGAAAGCCCATTGTATATTTGAATATGTGGATAATTTATCTGAAGCTTTAAGGAGGAAAACAAATTCAGTTCTGCTTTGAGTAAGCTGTATTAATACCTATGTATCTTGACATGTTTGTTTATACTGTGAGACATTTTAATTAAATTAATTTTTAAAAGAATGGTACTTTAAGGTAAGCTGCAGTTCACTTCCACCAGTTCAGACAGCCAACAGTTTGGGTGCTTTGATAATACAAGAAGCCAATGGCTCCTGTTGGCAAGGGCACCCGCTCCTCTGTCCACATGTGTCCAGAATCACAGACTTTGCACAACTGTAAGGCAGACTCTGAAAAAGAAAATTGCATCATGTTCACATGAAAACAAAATACCTGTTGTTTAAAAAATGACAGTCAAAAAGCACTAGACTACCACTGAAAAATGGTCCATCCATTTTCCAGCTTATTGGGAAATCTGGACATAGGCTTCAGCTTAGTCTTTTTAGAATGGGTACGAAAAACCAGATGTGCTTTCTGGACTGAAAAGCTGAGATAGAGAAGAATATGCATCTATTATATGGAATTTATGTTTTATATTGCAGTAGAACTGTCCTCCTGGCTGTCTTTCTTACCCTGCAAGGTAATGATCTTTTCTGTAGGGGTGACAGCTTGCAACTCTGATTTCCGTGAAACACCTCCCAAAATAAAGTAAGCTTATACAGAGTGGGACAAACATTCCCTCTGTTTGTCTTTCTCTCCCATTCCAGTCTTGTTCTACTTAGGCTTTTATACCATACTTACCAATCACTTGAATTTGCTAGTACATCAGCCTGACTGCAGAGTGGGACAAAGGAAAGTCGAAGACAACCTGATCCTGTTAGGTAATATGGCTCTTGCCTGTACCTTTTTACCATATTAAAAATGATCACAACACCACTGTTAGGATTTCATCAGATCTGTTGCTCAGAAAAATACCATCTCTACCCATAAACTAACAAACAAGCAATGATGTGGTGCAGAAATATTGTATCATAAAATCTCCCTAAGATACAGAGACTGGGTTAGCATGGCTACCGCAAATCAGTCTTTTTAATATGAACACCAGTGTTAGAATAGAAAGAGAACAAGGGATTCCCAGGAATTGTGCTTTAAGTTGGTAGACACATGAAAATGCATGAAATAATATGCATTTGCTGGTCTAACAGCCCATGAGAGATTGTCACCCCAAGAAGAAATGAAGAAACATTTGGAAAGCACAGTGAAGCTCACAGAGTGATACCAAATTAAATAGATTTCGGTTTCAGTTTTTGACATCACTAGACAATAGACTTCACAAATCAGTAACACAGACTGATTCTAACATGACCTAAAATTACAGAAACAGAGGAGAAGGAATGAAAAAACTTTCAAATTTAGTTAAAAAGTACAGATGTCTTTGTTTTTTCATTGGCAGCTTCAACACTATTGCCTTTGGACATTTTATTTTTAAGAAACATCTGTCCAATTTGGATCTGTCATACTGCAACTGTGATTAGTTAGAGATGTTTCAAAAAGTGAAATTACTTATGCAAGTCAAGTCTACAGAGTTAGTATATCATGAACACAAAGTAATAAACTTCCTGAGAACAACAATTTGAATTTCTCTGTTGTCTTTTACCCATGGACCCCAAACCACCTGAAAAACATTATTTAATTACATATTGCACAACCTAGAGACAGGATGTATAACGAAAATTCAGTAAGTCTCCTCTGAGATGGAAAACAGCACATATTCAGAAGGAGAAGTGCAATGCCACGACTTAGGAGGATGTGAGCGTAACAGTCAGGGAAAATTCAAGAGCACATAAGTAGGTAGCCTGTAACTATTTATGTTGTGTTTGACTGAGGTATCATCTTTAACATCAAAGCCTTTGGGGTGCCTGCTCCGTGATGCTTACAACCACAGGTGGACAGTTATTTTTTCCCGTCAAATATGGCAGTGGCAACAGTTCTGTTTTAAATCTCATTTATGAGAACTTTGAGATAAATTTTAGAGCTGGACAAAAATTTTTAGACAAATAGTTTACTTGCCAAAAAATGCAGGACAACTGAAGTTATTTGGGAGTTTGGATTGAATTCAGCAAATTGTTTCAGCCAAACAATGCGGAGGAGGAAAGTGGAATTCTGAAAATGTGAAACATTTTGTTCTGACATTATCAAAATTACAAAATTCCTCCTTTATTTTCTTCTTTTTAGTTAAAGCATTAGAAAAAGTGGGCAGTACAATCAAAAAGGCAGAAAAGAGGAGAGTGACACACCACAAGAAAAACCTGGAGTGTGTCACACTTGGAAGCTTTTCAGTCTGACCATTCCCAGTTTGTGCAAGAAAGCCTCCAAACAAGAATGAGCTGTACCACAGAGGATAAGGATACGTGCACATTCCAGCTGAGAACATATTTCTTCTGTGAGTTAGAGCAAAGATGGACCAATTGAAAGCTGGAAAATGCCGTTACTAAAGTCTATCAGTTTGATCTATTTTCCCATCTTACATAACGTGTTTGATGAAAAGCAATTTAGACAGCTTCTCATCTGCCTTGACTGAACTATTTTTGCACTGGTCATCTTCTGCCTTTTAGTGGTGACAAATATCGATCAGATGATAAAACTATCAGTACTCCTGAATTGACCACGCATCTTAGCCAAATGTTTCTTTTCAGCAGACTATGGTTGCCTGGAGCTGACAAGTGCAGAACAAAGTTAAAGCTGCCTTACCTGCTCACAGGAGGACTGTCTCACAGCAGAAGAGACACCATCTGCTGACCAAGGAACCAACTTAAAGCAATTGATTTCCTACTCGTCAAAGGAGTGGGATGCAACTTCCTTGAACTCTGGAAAATCCCTTGAATATGGTAGATATTACTTAAAATTATGGCCTTATGGCACACGTTGGACTAGTATTCACTCGAACTCATACAAAGGGCCACGAGCCAACCAGGTCAAGATCAAGGAATCCAAGAAGAATAAAGCAACCTTTGCACATTCTCTTGTCCTGTGCTCCACTGCAAGATCTTCAGATGCAGCTAAAGGTCAAGACCAATGAGTGCATCAGTTTCTGAACCTAAAGAGAGAGCAAAAATACAGACATAAAGAAATAAAAGAAAAATTAAAAATCTTGTATCTAAATCTTCATGATAGAAAATGGTTCTAACCATGGTTCTCATCTAAGAGCAGTTAGAAAAGAGCAGGTCTCGTGGCACTGCTGCATGCACTCAGAGCATGTCTGACTGACATGGCACTCTGATAGGACCAAACTGCTGTTCTAGCACACTGGGCTGCTCAGGTTGCAGATTTGGAACTGGCTATTTAAACAGGTTTGGAGGAACTGGAGTCCCTATGACTCAAGACCTAGTATTGAACTCCTGTTTGATAACAGGCAGGGGGAGAGTGCTTACTCATAAGCGTGAGTGATGTTCAAATGTCTGAAGCATCATTCCTTCCACTGTAGGAAGCTGGCAGAGACACAAAAGATTAGAGGACCTACAAAGATGCATAACTCAGGGATGTGTGGGAGGCTCTGACCCATTTCTTGCTGGATGCGTGAGCCTGCTCTGAGGGGCACATTGACAAATCATCCACAGTGCAAACCGTCAAGCCCCAGCAATTCACCTTGGGCTTCAAAGTCTCTGGAGTCAGACCCAA
This sequence comes from Phoebastria nigripes, assembly GCA_035582835.1. Classification (NCBI taxonomy): domain Eukaryota; kingdom Metazoa; phylum Chordata; class Aves; order Procellariiformes; family Diomedeidae; genus Phoebastria; species Phoebastria nigripes. The sequence continues at coordinate 464,981 of JAYKAV010000511.1, read as the reverse complement.
ACCTGTTGTTGCTCATGAAGTCTGGACAGATTGGGCAGCCCTCAACTAACTACGGCTTCTGCTGCTGGCAGAAATCCCAGGCTCAGCCGTACTGGGGCTCTGTGGCTTCTCTTGCCCTTTAATAACTCATTAAGCTCTCTTGCAAGGGAAGAACCTGGCATCCAGAGCTGCAGCTACTAAACTGCATTTGCTGTCATCTGCATACAATTTGCTGTATGGAGCTGAGGCACCACATTGTTGTGAAGGGAGAAGAGTGATGTGGGGGAGCGAAAAACACTCTCTCATTCAGGATCCAAACCTTGTTTCTATATTTTCATAGGTTTGTTCACTTTTGTGGTGAGCAGAGAATGGGAACAGAGAAATCTTTGAGTATGCGTATGGTGGAATCACACAGGATGCACCAGGCTGTTGATTTGAATTTGGCTCAAGCTAGCAGTGACTATATATTAATTCGTGTCAGTAAGCAACTTGTTTCAGCTGTGTTTGTTTTGATGTTGTTTTCTGATTAGAGGTCTTCTCAGGGCCCGGAAGTTGTTATCCACCACAGTGTGTGGGGAAATGCAGTCTACTTCCATAGGGAAAAATTTCAGCTCTCAGGATAGCAGAGAACAGGAGTTGAAATGATCAAGAAGAATGCTACACTGCTAACCAGCTAGATCCAGAACATGTTATGAAATAGATTAACCTGTTCTGGTCTTGCCTTTGGCAGATTTGGGTGTAAATGACCTCTTGCTATAGACTACAACTGCCCATTTTCCTGCCTGCATCTGCAGAAGCTACTCAACCACCGTTTGTTTCAGTGTGCTTTTCTTTCCCCAGTTCCCTTTTGGGAAAAAAATCAACAAAATTTATAGTACAATCCACCATGGGGTGTAAAGAGATTCCCATCTACTCTCTCTTGTCCCAGTCAAGTCTGCCAGTTGATCTGCCCACAAGAGCACTGCCTCATCTGATTCATCCAGGTTAGCAAACACCACTCCTTAAAGTATTTTAGGTAGCCTGGCTGATTTGGACTGACACAGGTTAGAAAACATACCAAAGCAGCCCCACCAGCAAACCCAATGGGGCAGCAATATTTGTAGGAAGGGGGTGATGAGAAGGCAAAGTTGGAAAGGGAAAAGAGCAGGAGGTGGCAGTCCCTTCTGCCCACCCGGCTGAGTTTCACTGGTGGGATCCATTCTCAGGAACAGTAAAACATCTCAGACTAGGAAAGGTTTAGGGCTGCAAGCAGGGATAGTTGAACCTGAGCTTGGTGGTAGGGACAAAGCTCTGTAGGGAAGCAGCTCTGCACCCGAGTTTAAAAAGCCTACCTTGAGCAAATGCCACTAGGTAGTGTCTCTTACATGAACACAATATTAATAACTCATTTATTCCTCATCTGTGAACAGCATTCCTACACCTAAGGAGAAGAAGGACACATCAGCCTACGATAGTTGTATACTCTTTCTTTTCACAGAGATGAATGAAACAAATATCAGTTGAGTAGTCCAAGTCAGGTACTCTATGCAGCGTTTGTACAAGGGGAACTGAAGCATGGGAAGTTTAAATGACTTGTCACAGACCATAAAGCTGGGCAGAATATGTACCTGATTTCCATGTTGGCCTCAATGTCAAGTTAATCCTTCCTCTGACATTTAAAAGCAGCAGAAAAAGGTAAAACTGTTGGTCTTTGTTTTCAGAGTAGTTCCTCCTTTTGTATATAACTAAAAGAGAGAAGAATATGGGAAGAAGGAATAAAAAAGAATTGGAAAAGAAAAATTAATAGCTGATTTATGAATTTCAACATTTTTTATTCAAAGGGAGAAAAGCAGACCTGCTGTTTACCAAGGGAAAGTGTGTTTTTCCTTGATCTTTGGTGGAGATAATCATTAGAGCAAGGGGGAAAAAAGAGAGAATTAATTGTGTTTGTCATTTCCAGAACCCTGTTCTAACTCAATCGCTAAGTCACAGCAGTAGTGTAATCACACCTAAACATGATCAGTTATCTTTCCACTTTCTCTTTTCACATGCGTTCAATTTTATAAAGTGCTGAGGAAAAGGAAATTGAGATTACACTACTTACAGATGTCCTGAGAATGCTGGAAATTGTTGATGGAATCAACTACCCTGAGAGATCACCTTTCCTTCATTTCAAAGCATCTGTTCCCTAATTTGGCTGATGCTGAGAGATGTTTTCTTCATGGGACCTTCTGTCTCTTCCACTTTGGCAAGCAAAGGGAGAAGATGATATAAGAGAAACCGGTCCAAATTCAAGAACATACAACCTTGAATTTAATTCATGTTTGGAAGGAGAAGTTGTTTCTACTATATAAATAAATCACACCCATTATAAAATCTTTTCTATGGCTCTCTGACAGTAATACCCAATGTAAATGATATTTTTATCATGCACAACCTGTGAAAACTGTCCCTTTGTCACGAGAAAGGATTAAGGCTCTGCTATTTTCATTCTTGGCACATTTCCTTAACTAATGTATAATGGTTTCATTTCCTTTTGTTTTCAATGTGAATTTAGTGCTGATGAAAAGTACCAGCTTAGCAGCTCAGGAAACTGAAGCATGTTATTCATCCAGAGAGTGAGAACACCACAGGTAGTCGTAGTGTAGAGTACCAGCAAAGCCAATCAAATTTGATGTGGATGGGAAAACTATTTCAGGCAAATAAATTGTTCCTCCCACAAGATATGTACAATTCTTAGTCTCCCTGAGCACTTTGTCAACATCATGCCCACTAGTGTTCCTGAAAAATGGTTGCCTAAAAAATTTAAGATCTTTTTCATCGCAACTGTTAAGTCAAAATGTGAACAAAGCAAATGTGACCATAACTATTTCACTGACAATTTCAATGGTGACGCTTTCCAAGTAGCTTTTTTTTTAATGTAAAATATCCCCATAAGAGGTTATTCTCAAGACTTTGTCCAGCCTTCTTTTTCAGACATTAATCTCATGCTGCCACAGTTCTGCTCTGCAAAATTCAAAGCTGACAGCATATGAGCATCTAGTATGCTCCATGCTTCTGATTTCATTGTAAACATACCTCCATGCTAGATAGTCCAACAGCAAAGTCACTGTAGAGGATCTGTGCTCAAGCTCACCAGCCTTGCTTCTGAATGGACAAAAAGAACATTTTCTGGCCATGAACTTATTTCTAGGTTTGGGTGCCCCTTAAATCTGAACAACTCAGAAGATGCAGCACCTCCCAATGTGGTAACCTACATGTTTGGTAAGGCAGTGAGACACATCCTACAGTGACATTATATGCCGGAAAAGACCAGCCTTGGTACATGCTAGATACAATGCAAAGTGTTTGAAACTGGATATGCCATATCTCAAATAAAGTGCAAGAGCAGCCTTTGCAGGATGCTTCCTTCAAATGTTACCATCAGCAAACAGCTCTAACATTTGTAGTAAAGCTTTAATACCAAAGCCCTTATTATTTCAACGTTATACAGAGCAGTTTCTGTCATCCATGCTGTAAAGTCTCTATCTGCCAAGAGGTACATAGACCCAAACTCTTCTCTCCATTCATGACAATGTTATTGCACAACTGTGAAGGCAAAGCAAATATGACTCAGAGTATATGATAATAGTCATTAGGTGATTTAAATCAAAATATGCAAGGTGCCTCGAAGTTTAGTCACTGTTGGATAGGAACTGAGATATATTCTTCATGACATATGCTAAGTTTTTAGCTGTAAATATGCTCCTCAATAGATCTCTCTTTTCTTCTGAAGTGGTAAATAGCTGTCTTCAGGATATCAATAGCATATGTGTTGATAATTAAATTTATGACAATACCATCGATAATGAGAAAAGTGTTGATAATTACATTGTTGATAATGAGATGCATGTTAACATACATACATTAGTATGGCACACAGAAATGTTTAATCTTTGACTAAGCTGTGGGCCCATGCCCATCCTGGCTCAGATGGTGGGAGGAGATGACATGCTGAACTCTCCTCTGTGGCTCTGCATCAGTTGGGGTCTCTGGTGCTTGTCAGCACAGGACCAGGGTTCCAAAAATACATCAGAATGTTCCCCTGCTCCCTGTTTTACATGTAACCTTAGGAGTAAACGCTAGTATCTTAGGCCAGCTAATACTCACTCACCAGTGGTCAGGAGCAACTGAACCAGGAGCCAAAGAGAAGGAGAAGCCCAGTTTGAACTTATGCTCTCCTATTAGCTGCTCTTCTTGCTTCACTCTTCTCTCTCAACCCTTTGGTGGGGGGTTAACTAACTTAAGACTTCCTTAAATTCTTTAAACGCAGCTTTGGATGGCCAGGTTCAGAGCTCGTGTAAAAAGCCAGGGGATTTATATTGTGGCTGGTGGATGTGAGCCTGAGTGCATCTCAGTGAACATAAATGAAAACTGAATCTGAGGGAAGCTGGGTCAGCATAATGCACTCCTGGGATGAGGGGAGGCGGAAGAAGGTGTAAATTACACCAACTTAGACTCCCTCCAGAGTTAGAGAACTCAGATTCACATCTGAATTTGGCTCCCATCGCCTGACTCGGAAAAGTGAACTCTCTTCAAGTCTGGAGACACCGGTACATTCTGTGCAAAACCCTTACAGGGATACTGTTAAGCTTGTCTAGCCCACAAATTAGCTTAGCCTGACATATCTTAGGTTTTACTCTGGAGGCACAGACTGTGTTCAAAGAACCTCTGAGCAGCAGAAATGAGGAAAACACAACGTACTGCTCTGCAACCTGCTGTCGCGTGCCAGGGATGGCATGTGGGCAGCACCTGTGCATGGTGCCACAGGTATTTATGCTGGGGCTGCATGGACCTTTTGCTTTTTTAGATGGAGGAAAAGGAAAGAGAATGAAATAGTCTGTTGTAGGGCAAATATGTTGCAGAGAAGCCTCTGGGATCCTTACAGTAAGATGTACTGTGAAAAGTACATGACAAAGTGGGGGCTGCTTGGCTTTTAGATGTGTCACAGCTATATAAGCTGCAAAGAGAAAACATCTACAAGTCAGGATCTGTCAAGTGAAAAGACAAAGGGAAAGTATTAGTGCTGGCACTTGGCATGGGATTTTAAACCCAGGCTCAGATTTAAGAGAAGATRTTTTGTAGCAAAGCCTACTGACCCCACAGAAGGTTTAATAGTGTCCTGGCTCCATGAAGGACACCACCACTTAGCGACTTAGACTGGGGACAAGCAGGGTGGCACACACAAGGCTTGGCTGAAGGAAACCTGCCACCTCTCTCTCGAGCTGCCCTGGAAGGGAGTGGAAACCTTCACGGACTGCCGCCTCGTTCTCTTCTATAACCTCTGCGGAAAGCGGTAATGTTAATTGTTTCTGGTGTAATTCACATGCCAAAATAGAGCGGTGACTAACACCCATGTCTCGGGGAGGATCAGAAGCCACAGTTTGGTCAAAAGGGTGTTGTCATGGCCGGTCAGAACTAAATTCCAGGTATCTTCATGACTGAGAAAGTCTAGGGAAAACACTGTAATCTCTCTGCTACCACCAAAATTTGGCTTTATGATGGAAAAGTTACAAAAATAAAAGAAGATAAAACTGGGGGCTTACAGATTTTAAAAAGTTGGGAAGAACTTTTGGTTTTGCTAATGTCCCCAGACCAAGGAAATTTAGGACTTGTTTTATTTCAATTCCCTTCTATACCCAGTTCTGAATGCAGGGTCAGTGTCTGTGGTGCCATACCTTTCCCTCATTATGCCCTTCTTCTTTCTTCCCCAATGGCAAAGAGGTTTTGACAGAATCTGGAAGGGTATTTATTTCTCAAAGAATTATTGGTTTTACTATAGCAGTAAACATCTTTGTGTTGGGATTTGTAGGAGGGTGTTCTAAAAAATCTAGAACTGCCAGCACTGGGAATAAATTGCTCAAATTCTGGCTTATTTCTAGTCACAACCATCAGATCTTTCTTTTACCTGGCTTGCCAGATAAAAAATAATTATATTACAAAAGGACTGCCTTGGAAATTGAACACGTGAAACTAGAATGCTGTTCTCCCTCATATATTAGCACCATCAAAGGAAGACCTGAGATCGTAGAAGTGTTAGTCAGGCACCCAGTGCTGCTTCGAACTCCATCATCTGCTTTATAAGAAGCAACCTCCAGGATCTCCCCAAATGAAAGCTGCATATGACACAGCAGAATGAATGACTGCCGGCAGCCATCTGCAGGAGGGGCGCAAGGGTGGCTGGGCACAGGAGCCCGGCAATCCGTGCTGCTGATGCCGAAGAAGCGCAGGGAGAAAAGCAGAGCGATAACGGTGTTTTGGCCCAGTGAGGGAAGGCAAGGTGGAAACGCAGCAAGGAGGCGAGTAGTGTCAGCAGCCTGAGGCTGCATGAAGTGTCTGTGAGAGAGAGCAGCAGCCCCAGCACAGCTGTGTCCCAGAGACCAAATTTGTAATGACTCGGCATAGCACATGCCAGAAAGCCTGCCTACCCCCGCAACCATAGAAGTTGTGAGTGGATGCTTTGGGCCAAATTAATCCCTGGTGGAAGCTCAGGAAAAGCCAGGGGAGCTAGAGGCACAAAAAAATGCGGCCCTTTATTAGCATCATAGCTTGGAAGCCAATTTTTGTACATCAAGAAGTGATAAGCAACCAAAATAACGTTGAAGCAGAAGAGGACTTCTCTTTCTAAGAACTTCTGACTCCAGTGTTACTCATCCTTGTTTCCTGCTGTCCCATCCATTTGCTCAAATGGCTGGTGGGAATCCAAAGCCTATTAATTATCCCTCACTAAAGAAACAGAATAAATACCTCTCTGAGAAAGGGCTCCGCTATTTGGTCAGCTTCATGGACGTGGGCCAAGAGATTAGCACTAGATCGTGCGAGCAAAGGATCAGCCTGCTGCAAGCCCACACTTTGTGCAGAGGAAAGTTTTCCAGACATAGGAATTACACCTGAAAACTGTGCACTGTAACATGATAGAGCGGGTAACATCTGCCAGGTTTTGAGAGATGTTAAATACACAAACATATGTTTGGGCAACCTCATGCAGACTTTCGTAGCTCATAAAGAAGACACCTAAGGGGGTACGCTTTCAAGGGCTGAGGTCGGTATTTTTTGTTGGGGTGATTAATATTGGTTGGAAAGTGAGCAGTAATGGTGGTGAAAACTGGGAAAAATAAACTTCAATAAAAGTCTCTGCAAAAAGCAGACGTTCCCAGAAAATGTTTAGACCAAAGCCAATTTTCCTTCGAGAAAAAGCACTAAAAGAAAGCCACCAGCCCAAGCACTGACTAACTCAGTTTTTTGCTTGCTGCCAGGCACTTTGAGGTGCAAATACGCAGGTTTCCAGCTAGAACCAGACTGCAGGTGCAGGTCTGATGGCAATTCAGCAAGACTAATATGCAAAGCAAGTATCAGTGTGCAAACTGCAACCACATAAAGACAATTGTTCATGCGCTTTTCAAATGTTATACACAACTCAGTTTAATCTATGTCATGCCTGACCACATAGAGTTAAATCAAAACAGGCTGTTAGGGGAAACAAAGAGGAAATGAAACAATGGCAAAGATAAGTTCAGGCTGAAAATACCAAGTGGTCTTTGAGGAAACAATAGGGATGCTATTAATTGTAAAATACCCTGTAGGCTCCAAGCAGGTTGGCAGCATTCACTTTTCCAAGCCTGGGGCCAGAATCAAAGAGGACACTAAATCATCAAAGCAACTAGGGCCTAGAAAAGCAGAAGAGCTGAATGTGTTGCTGAGTGTTATGGAGAGAGTGTCAGTGAATGCTGGCAGCTACACAAGACACCCAGATGGAGACCCACAGACCATGCTGCAGCTCGGCAGTCTGCTCCCGTGCCCAGCAATGGAGGTAACAGGGCTGAAGAGGAGCTCATGCTTGCAGGGGAAGATTAAATCCCTGCATCACATTACCCCAGGTCAGGGAGAGATGACGGTACTGAGAGTTGCTCAGCATTAGACCTATTATCTGTGATTTACTAGGTAAAACTCAATATGGATTTCAATGAGAAATCTTTGGTCTCCATGAAGAATGCATTTACCCAACCAGGCTGAAATTGCTCCAGATATCGTTCAGAAAAAGATGATGTCTTCTCAAGAATAACATGTGCGTGAAACAGAAGTGTGGCATAAGGAAAGGAGTGAGGGACAGGGCATGTCATCGTCCTGTGTCAGAGCATGGTTCAGGTGCGGCAGCCCTGGCGCTGACCCAGCGCGGCACACCAGGCACTGCTGTTCAAGCCCTGTTACCATCAGGTCACTCCCGGGTGCTTCTCCCAGCCCCAGAGCTTCCACAGTGTATGCCACCTTAAACACCTCTGCAGTGGGTGTCTGTCCCAGGGGACCATGTGTGGTCCCCCAGGAACCTGCTCCTGGGACAGGACTCAGCTTCTGCAAAGCACATGGGCAGCCCTGAGTGGGGCCACGGTCCAGGAGCATCCCCGCGCTTGGCACAAGGTAACTCCCACCCCAAATTTGGGACTGGTGCAGTGCTGTTGGGAAGAACCTCACCCTCCCCACTGCTCAGAGAGCACTGACAGCTGACTCCACAACATTTTTAGATGTTGCAAAACCTAAGCTGGGGGCAAAGATGGCTTCGGGGTCTTGTCTTAGGTAAGGATTCAGGTGCTTGTATGCGATGGGCTTGGTGTGTGCTCCTTTGTGGACTACAGTTCTTTCAGCCACTTGGATGTAAGTGCAGAATATCATCATTTGGGGCTATACCAAATAATTACATAGCTAGATATAATAGCTACTATTAACTTTTAAATGATTACTGCTAGAAGTAACCAATTTAAAATAACAACTATAACTCAGTTGTGTGTAGTTTTACATTCTTATTTGGTGATTGCCAACAATACATATAAATACCTGTATAGAGGCATTTAGACAAGAAGAGGTACAAAAGAGAAACAAAATGAAAAAAGTTAATGTTTAAATCAATGCTTATTCACATTCTAGTCAGTCTTGTATAAAGTATTCAAGGTTACTTTTTAAAAAACTATAACAAACGTTTTAGATCAAACCATCTACTTGAAAACAAATGCTGTTCTAACATGGATTGTTTTGATTGCACTTTAGTTTTTAATACATTTTGAAATAAAAATAAAATAAAACAAAACAAAACAGCAAAAGGTTGCACTCAGAGTGATTAAACAGATCCCTTGACTTTTTTAGCTAAAACAATTTATCAAATCTAAATGCAATATGTTATGTTTTGGTGAAACTTTCATTGGCTTAAAAATATGCCAAATTCTTGGTCTCACCAAGAGACCAAGGGACAAAGTACTGAGGAAATCAAGGAAAACTTCTAGGACATAATGTCATAAAATAAGGATGAAAAAGCATCACAAGACAGGCCCTAAGAAAGTTCCCCTAGCTATAAATAAATACAAGGGCTAATGCAAGAGTTGAATATGCTCATTGCCCAAATTGTCTATGTCCTATATTGTCCCTGGTGTCACTATGTAGACCTGATGGTACCTACTGGCTAACTCTTTGAGGATCCTCTGGGTTTCATCAGGGAGGCCTACTGGGAACAGCCGGCAGGACCAGGAGCACCCAGCCCCGTCCGAGGTCACCGTACACCCCAAAGTCCCAGGCAGTGCTGTGGTCAGCAGTGGTCACCCCATGCGGCACCCCTCTGTGGGTCAGACAAGGCACTGCCATGGCAGGCACCTGCAGAAACACTTCCCCGACCTCCACCCTGCACTCGCTCCAGCACCGCCAACCCAGTACCACTCCCAACCAGGGAACAAAATTCTGCCCAGCATCCACTCAGGGATGAGTCTGGGAGACTGATCAGTCCCAGCGCCTGCTAGCCTGCAGCTGGTCTGCAAATGCTGCCTACTTTGGCAGCTACTGTGCAAGGTCCCTGAAACAGCCTATTTGATCCTGTTTCCTTCTTTCCCCTCCCCGAAACCACCAGGATCCAGCCCAGCCTGTTTCACGTTATTGAACAGGCAACGGTACAGACCCAGCCAACACACAGCCCCATGGGGCAAGTAAGAATGGACAGAAGTGACCTTTTTTTGCATGCAAAATACTCCTTCTCAGCTTCTGCCTCAGGATGCCTGTCCCCCTCCACAGGTCTCTGCGCTCTGCTCTGGGGCACTGCAGACCAACATGGTGAAGAGCAGAGTTGAGTGTTCACTCAGCAGAGCTGGCCAGCCCTCCATGAGCGTGCAGCAGAAGCATTCTCAGGGCGATCTGGGCTGCCCGGGATTGCCTCCACCTTCAGGGAGGAGAGGATGCCACTTACACGAACATCTTATTCTCCTCTTTCTCCTCCTACCCACTTCTTGCTCTTGCCACCTCCCTCTTGCTATAAGGTAGCTAGATAGTGCCCGGTCTGACTTCTGATTTAGTCCTTTCAAATTATGTTTCTATAAGTAGATTAAATTATTCCAGGGCCCATCCCTACTAACTTGTCACTGTTTTGAGGGACAGCAAATTTACTAGCATGGACTCAGGTCATATCCATTCCAGTTGGCCTCGGTACTAGAGAACATGCCATGGCATGTTTACTTTTCCAGTATAGATGTGGCCATGAGGACCAGGAAATATCATGCAGAATTAAATAAATACATAAAAGAGAATATTTTCCAATATCTACAAGGAAATTTTGGAGAAGATGACTGATGCCAAATATTTTTTTACACTTGATGTGTCAGCAGGGTTCTGGCAGGTGCCCTTAGTAAAAAACAAGAACATATTTGTGCACATTCAACACCCTCTTTGGGAGATGCTGTTTCCTCAAACTGCCATATGGGTTATATTCAGTATCCAAGGTGTTTTACAGGAAAATAAAATAATTTTTTATCATATACAGAGTGCTTAAGCCTAAACAGATGAGGAAAAATGGTAAAATAGCATGACAAAAGGCTCCAAGCAGCTTTGGAAATAACTAGATCTGCTACAAAGAAGTTAAACAAACAGTAACACTAATCTAAATGCTATATAATGAAACTAACACACCTGGAGGAGAAGTTTCGACAGCACAGCATACAGACAGATTTCAGTATATGTGGGCTGTCACTACCATGCCTGCCCCAACTAGCAGAGGATAGACAGGTTTCTCGTAATGGTGAACTCTGGAAAGAAATGTATGGCTTAAAAACCTTATCAAGCAGCCTAGAAAACTGATATTGTTAAAGGGGGCTCAGTTTTGAGACAGCCCCGCACCAAACACCCAGCAGACTTACAAGTGCCTCTAAACATGGTGCCAGCACAGTGCCCTCACGACAGGTGGGTCCAAACTGGAGAGAGGTCAGCTCTGCACAGTGACCACCACCGAAAACTGCCATCAGATGTCCGAGGGCCATCGTCCTTCCTCCCAAGCTCTGGGGTGTCAGATAGTTGCTTGAGAAAGTGCAGTGCTAAGATTTAAAGCCAAGCAGGAACAATATACTGCTGTTACAAATCATGCCCTGCCAAGCCCTTCACCAAGAACACACAAAGCTTGGGTTCCTTCAGCTTCCAAGCACTGTTTTGCAGTTGAACACAAACCCAGCGAGCCTGGGAATAGTCTGGAGCATGTGACAAAAATGTGAAGGTCCTCAGTCTGAAACAGCTTATGTATAATCCAACTGGATGAGTCAATGCCTTGTCCGGTTTCAGAGAGACCATGATGGCCAGAACTGCTGGGTCGGACACATGCAGCAGAAGGCAGCTCTGGTTACTGGTACAGAGGGCTGAAAGGGCACATCCTGGGCCCTGCTGTTGGTATCAGCATGATCTTGATTCTCTGGAAGATAGCACTGATCACAGACAGCAATCATATCCTCAGATACCTGCAATTCAGGAGCAGGTGAGACCTTCTGAGAAAGAAGAACTGCGATTGAGGTACAGGGAAGAGTCAGCACTCTCGCCTGAGTGAGTCTAGTATGCATAATAGCAAAATTGAATTCAGACAGCTGTGTCCCATGACACAGCACAGTGCTCTCCATCCAACAGCACAGTCACCAAAGGTTAGCTACATTGTGCCCCTTGGTAGGCTGCCTGACATTTTGTATTATCTACATTTTCCTCATACTATTTTTATAGTAGCTGAAGAAAGAGACTATCTACCTTTATCTACCTTTACTAATCTCTTGCAGAAGTCAGTTGGAACCAATTTTCATCTTGGGCAGGAGCTCATGTCACAGAGTGCTATCAGTTAGCGCAGAGGCTCTTCATGAAGGGAGTGACCCACTGGACTTCTCAGCCTGGAATGATTTCCAACCAAGATACTATGTCTGGCCACGGACATCTGCACCCAGATATGCCTCAGACACCAACTAGTCCATGGGTCCTCTCAGTATGCCAAACAGGGCAAGGGTCACTTTTAGAGCACAGTGGGATAACAAGTGTAGAGGTTCTTACAGGGGAAAAAAAGGTGAGGTTAATTTTGATAAAGTCCAAAGCAAAAGGAGTTGACTGGTTGAAACATGAAATAATCAGAACACAATGACCCGCTGTTTAAATCAAGACTGATAATGCAGAGGGAGAAGAAATTAATCAAATAGTGACCCAACTATTCCATTTTAAAAAGTCAGACATTTCCTTTTATAAATAACTGGTATAAAACAATAGATGGTGGAGTGAAGGGACTGAAGAATATATTGTTTTCATCAAACAATGTTGTATTTGGGGATTAGAGGAACCAGTAATTATGATACTTTAGCAAAGTCTGGTTTTGGCAGCTTTTTCAGCATCCGCATGCAGAATGAAATGTCACTTCCAAATATCAAATTAACAGTAAATCTAGTTCTCTCATTTCTCCTGAGCTTCATTCTGTTGGCTTTCAAATCACTGAGTGATTTAGAAGGGTGTTTCAGAAATAGAATATACTTGGTGGCATTTCAAGTCTAACATTTTGCTCAGATGTACATTGTACAATTCAGCAGATTGTTTAGGAGAAAGCAGCTACAGGAGTCAACAAACCTGACTCAGCTATGAAGTTACTGGAAGAATCCAAGTTGGTCGATTTTTAAAAAATCTAAAATAAACCACATGATTGGGTTTCAAGCTTTAAATGAATTCCACAAAGTGATCTGATAAAAAAAAAACAGTATCAGGAGGAAAGGTAGCAGAGGAATCAAAATCCCTTGGGAGTAACTTAGGTACTTGTCTGATTGTGGGGATAAATCAGAGTATCAATACTGCCAGTGAAATTCCTCCAGTTTTCTATGGAAAGCATATTGCATTAAAAAGACTCTAATCTAGAGATCCCTTGATCATTAAAACTCTCCATAATCAAAACAGGGTCAAAAGGCAAACAAATGAAATAAAATCCAGTGATTACAAAAATAAACAACTGAGCAGTAGATGGTAATTTCATGAAGCATATGCAGTAGTTCATATCGCAAGAGTGGGAGGACTGGGAAAAAATACTGTATTTGAAAAAAAAGGTATTTGTCTGAAAATGATCTCTTAATTCTTTGGCTACTCTTTCATCCACCACAATTGTGTGGTCTGTTTTTCAGAGAAAGAAGAAGCCAACTGAACTTCCTCTGGCCAAAGTTATATTGTCTTGGGAGTGGAGTCAGGTTTCTCTTAAATAACTGAAGGCAAGATTGTTGTCTTATATTATATGTGTTGTTACCAAAGCTATTGTGGATGAAGACCATACCCAAACCATAGCAGACTGTACCAAGTCCAGAGCAATATGTCCTTCCTTCAGAAGAGGAAAAAAATGTTTTCCATTGTACAACTGAGAAAACATCTGTTGCTAATCCATGGAGTTTTAGAAGACTGACTAGTAGCTGTGTCCCTCTGGAGATGGGTTGACTTAGCAAGCAATAGATCAGTTTTAAGAAAAAAAATCTTCACCAGTGCCTCAGTGCCCTCTCTGCACCCTGAACATACCAAACCGAGGAGAGAGGGAGTACCAGACTCCAGAAGGAGACGACACAAATTGAGCTGGAGGCATCCCTAATTGTCCAAGAAGACAACCTTGAGTTCACCTGCAAGGCTTTGGGTTTTTTTTCTTATATTCTCATGCTATTTTAAACATTCCACATGCAAAATGCACATACAAGCTGTTGGGAAGAAAATGAAATTTAAAGATGTCTGAGGAATATCCATAGACCATGAGCACAGGGGAACACACTAAGCACATAACCTTCAGATCTCAAACCTGTGATGACTGCCAGCTCTCTCCACATTGTCTAAGAAGCTGTTATCTTTGGCATTTGAGCATCGCTTCAGAGATCCTGTGTGTTTTCAGCTCTGTGTCTGCCTACAGGAGAGCGCAGGATGAATGCTACAAGGGGAAACGGGCAGGAGCAGTGTGTGTCAAGGCAGCCAGAACTCTGCACTCCTGGACCAGAAGTCTATTCACACAATAAAGAGAAACAAAATGGTAGATGATGCTTTTTGCTGTTATCTAATGGGTAGCTGGGAACGTACCTCTCTACATCACTTGACTTGAATCTTATACCAGATCATCTCTGGGTTTTGCTATCTATCTCCCTCATCCTGTTTTCCTTGTCTCCGCATCTACATCTCTCTTTTGCTCTCTTCTACAAAAGCATTGCACTCTCCAGTATCAGAATACTTTAGTTCCTGGAATTGTATTGCTTTCTGAATTTCTCTCATTTCTCTATTTTTTTCCCCTTTTCTCTTCCACCATTTTATTCCAGCAGTCCCATAGTACAGCATGGGATGAGGCATCTCCCCTTCACATTACATCACAGCCTTGATAGCACATTTGGTGTATATTCTCAGTGTCTCTGCCATATATAACACACAACAACAATCTTTATTTCAGATTTTCAAGAGAAGGCATCAATAAGCTCTGATGTTCCTTATACAAAGGTTAAATTGTCTTTCCTTCCCCCTCCCATAACACAGTCCCACCCATATTAACTTTTACAAGTAAATGGCTGGTTAAGAAGATAAGACAACCATGTCTCAGCTCTTCATTGCCCTCCAGTGCAGTATTTCATACCCAGATATCTGTAAAGAATGACAAGGTGTCAGATTGAGCAATGCTTTGTATGCTGGGATCTCAGGAACTGTAGTAGGTAAACTGACGGCAAATCAGTTACTCTTGAAAGCTTGCTTTCATTCAGGACTTAAATATAATAAGGTATCCTATAGGTCTTTGAACAAGGACACTCAGAAACGATAGTAAATTAAATGAAACATCACAAATGCCATTTGAAGTTGTGCCCTATGAAGGTCAGTGCTCAAATCAAAACATCCTGGAAGAGACATGAAAGGAGGTCATCATCTGTCTAAAGAGGTGGGAKGGCTTTTTTTACTGCTACAGAAGGCTGGTGCTCAAGAGATGTGGATTTGAGTCTTCCAAATGGAGAGGTTTGATTTTTTTCTGTATTTTTTTTAATCTATGAAAAGTGAATGGTGTCAGTTCTGCATCTTGGGCACCCTGTAGAGCTTAGGTTGTGATGGAGGGATGGAGATTGAAGACCTTGGGAAGGCACTCTAAAGGTTCAAAATATTTGTTTCYGTCTCAGGATTGCCCTGTCTCAGCATGTACATTATGGGGGTGTTTGAAACTGGTGAGCGTTTCTGAGCAGGGGCAGGTTTGGGATAGAAGGAGCTGACAAGAGGATGACAGTGCAATAAACTGTGAGGCCTGAGAGAAATGTAAAGGGAGAATTTAATTAATGGCTCACATGGCCTCAAGAGCAATGGTAGAGCAGAAGTTAGGATGGAAAGGGAGTCTTCTTGCTTCACTGTCGACTCTAAAGTCTCCCAAATTTTAATTTTAAAGGGAAGGGTAAGAATTTACCCCTTTACATGCTTACTTCCCTTTGGACCTCCATTATCCTTTCTTTAATCATTTTCTGTGGTACCTCAAACCACAACACACCACTCTTTAATCTTATAAATGCAGAAGGAAGGAAGCACGGTTGTTGTCTTGGGCACTATGTGTACTACCTCTGAGACTGTGGGTAGTGTCTACTCCTCTAGTAATTTCAGAAGAAGTGTTGGCAAATGCTATCTAAGACACTCCCCCTTGCATTCATATGATATTTGCTGTCCTGTTGTCCAGAAAAAGAAAAAGCTCTTGACATTGTTCAGTGGAGTATCATGTTGGCAGCACCACTACAGAAAGACATCCCTGTTGTTTTATACACTTGACTCCTAGCTAATAAAGGCAATTTCAGCAGATGCTTCCTCAATTGTTGCACTGCATGTTGAAGACAGTAGGCTGAAAAATATGAATGGCAATATCTCACTTTCTTAAAGCTTTAATTTGGAAAGTTTTTGTGCAAAATATATGAACACATTTTAAAATCAAAATAAGTGATTTCTGTACTAATACCTGTGGCTTAAGGAAATTAATTTTGGATAGAATTCTCTGTGTGCAAGGACCAGAAGGAGGTTTGTACATCATTTCAATTTCAATCAGGTCTAGTCAGCACTTCACACCTCCAGAGTATTACCAAACGGAGCTGGAAAATCCTTTGTATGAAACTTGAATTACCCAAACTTCTTATGCGAAGGCAGAGGATTCATTACTTACACTTTCTCCAAAACAATGGTACTGTGCAGAAAGCATAGTTTACTCCACGGCCACAATAAAAATAAGAAACTTGGTGGGACAACGATGTGCTGGAACTTAGCTAAAATGCCAAGAGGTAGGATTATTACAGTTCCAAAACAAAGATAAAACATTGCTAGAGTTTTCTTTCAGATTCCATTACAAGAAAATAAAAATCTGGCTTTCAGTAAAAATCCCTGACTTATATTGCTTTTTAAAATTATTTTTATTTATGTTTATTTATTATTACTTCTTTTGTTATTACTTTATTGTTATTGTTAAGAATAATTAGTAAATGCTATCATTAATATAATGATTAATTTATTATTATAGTAATAAAACAATACTCTTAATATTATTAATATTAATAAAATTATTATTAATAAAAAGTTTAAGGTATATCAGTACTTTCCCTATAATTTCATTATCTGGGAAGAGAAAACTCAGGTAAATGCAAACACTTAAGTATGGCTTTATTTAAGCATGCAGATAGTTTCAGAGAAGTCTGTTATTTAGGGTAGTGCTAAAGTCCTGACATCTTTTACATCAAGTGTTGTTTAATGGTAACCTTAGGCTGACCATTTACTCAGAACAAGGAAAACACTATTCCAATATCTTCTACAGAACACTATCTTCTATGAAGAGTTCTCTTTAGGTTTCATAGGAGCCTGAGAAATTAAACACAGAAGAAGATAAAAATTCTTTTGCCTGGAATATTGTAAAAAAAAAAATTATAATGAACGCTTCAGAGGAGACGAACCTGCTCATTCCATCTGCTTTTGCACGTTAACCAGGGAACGCACTTTGAACAATAGACATCAGCATGCTAAATTACATGACCATGTCTTTCATTTAGCAATGGAAGTTTCACAGGAAATCTTTGCTTGTGCTGGTGTGGTCCTGTTTTTTCATGGTTAAAACAGAGGGTTTTGTTCACCCTTACAGGAATGTAAAAACTGCATCCAAGAGGTGAACTTTTGCTGCTAGCAAAATCAGTGGGAGTTTTGCTATCAACTTCCACGGAAACAGGACTCAGACTTAATGACTTCCCTGGGATGTGCTGTGGTCTGGTGGATTACATATGAGCCTACTATATCGTCTGCTGTATAATCCAAGGCAACTTGTTTTTAACTTGGGCTGGTTATTTTGATTCTGTCTAAATGGTCTTTCAAAGGATTTTTATGTCATGAAATACTTCAGTTCTCCATCAGTGAAACTAAAAAGAAATAAAGTAGTCATTTTAAACTGCTTCAGCATTTTCAGTGCATTCTGGTCTATTGAACTAACCAAACTGAATTTTTTTTTGAGTCAGTCCAGCATTATTCTGCTTTCCCAGCGGCAGCACCTTCCATTATGAAAGTTTTTAACTCAGGTGGCCCATGCTCTCTTCCCTCCAAACTACAGGTCCCCCTTGGTCAGACTACATTCCCCGCAACAGGAAAGTTCCCCCTCCAAGCAGGTCTTGTGGTGCCCCACGGGAGCCAATGGACCCCAGGGCCAAGCACAAGGGACAGCAAGGAAACTTGGTCAAGTACCCATAATCACAGTGGTGAACATCGGCCTCCAACACCCACGCTACAGCACTCTCCGCATCATCCAGAGATGTACATGAATGTTAACTGAGGTGTTTTGGGCACTTTGGCAAAGCAGAATGTTTTCATTTGGGAACAGCAAAAGTGAAACATGATGACTGAAAGCATCAAATGAAGCATTTTCATGTTTCAAGCAATGCATCTGTATATGCCATGAACTTTCAATGTCATGAAAGACTGTCCACATGAATGGAGGATGCAGTTTCCATCCCGTCACCCTTAGCCCTATCTTGGATGGTGTTTATAGGCTGAATTGCTCTTCTGCCTGATATTCTGGTCCCTCAGAGGGCACCTCCTCCCTCCCCAAGAGGAAGGCTCCAATTTTCCTGGCCTTAGACAAGATCCTGGATTGCAGTAACCTGTGCACTTGTCAGCTTCATCCCGCAAGGTCCTTTTAGACTGAATAGTCACTTCTCTGGAAGCTTTTCTGTGGCATCCTTCTTACCACCACAGCACAGTTTAATCCTTTAGAACAAAAGATTAAAATGTTTTGAAAGCAGCAGGTTTAATACACCTATCTTACCTAGAAGTTTGTCACCCTTCAGCAGAGAACTTCAATGGCATTTCTTCATTAGTTTTTCCTGCAAGTCTGTTTCTTTTAATCTCGTTCCTTGCCTCCTTCAGAAGTTGTTTGACTCAGTGTCCTGGAGTCTTGGTTCTCCTCTGTATCCTGCCTGGGACACATCATCCCCAGGTGGGCAGAATTTGCTGAACCTCACAACTGTACAGATATATGACATCAAAGCAGATGGCATTTGCAGCATGTCCTAAACGCAATTATATTCCTCCTTGCCCATGGACAGTCAGCACCTCCTAGGACCAAACATGTTTTCATACTGTAAATCCCTCACGGTATTTAAAGACACTTATAAACATATGGAATTCATAAATTACTCGAGAGCAGCCCAACATCCTTCAAGTTTTTTCCTGAAGCTAAATATTCAACAGAAATGCAAGCTATTATTATTATTATGTCATGTGGCCAATAGCAGCTGGGAGTAGTGGAGAGATCACTGCCACTTTCTCTTTGCATTGTACTAGCCTAATATGTGTTTAAAGTTTGCTGGACATTTACAATTTAAAATAACCCATTCTGTAACAACATTTTTCTATGAGCAAAGAGATGGAATTCAAAACATATTGAGCAGAAGTAAAAAAGCCCAGTGCTAATAATCTTAAAATTACTGAGCTAATTAAGTTAGGACAAGCAAATCACATTCTCTAGATTTCCATTAGATTTAAAATAAGGGGAGTTCGAAGAAAATGGATTCAGCTGTTACTGACTTAAATATGTATACAATTTTCCATTGGAATGTCTGGGGCAAATTGTACTGATACAAGCACAGGAACAGCTGGATGTATTTTGATGAAGCAATAAAAAAAAGAAGGCCATTTCAGAGGGCAGTTTGATATAAAAAGGAATTTGTCTGAGATAGTTACGGTGCATTAGATTAATGCCTGACTGAAAGACAGTTGAAGCCAAAGACTCCCTCCTAGCTTTGATGGGCTTTGGATGAAACCATTCAGGAGGTCATAATATGAGCTGCACCCCATCCTTAGCTATTGCAGGTGTTACTGTTCCAGCTACACATTGCTGACAAATAACAAATACTGAGGGACCTTAAGTATTTCTACCAGATGACGCTGGTCTAGTCATCGAACAAAGACTCCATGCTTCTGATTAATGAGTATTTGGTGAGTTTTCAATACATTGTGATTACCCTGACCTGCAGCTTTCTGCAGCCACTGAATGTTTGTTCTACTGCTGTACTTGGACCATAGGGCCAAAGGTTTCTCTCGTGGTGAAAACTGTAATGTTAGTGGGGTTTTCTGTCTGGGCTTTCTGCATAAGCCTGTACACTAAACCACTCTTTGTTGCACAGGTTAAGGGCCTGGAGAACAGTATGCTGAAAACATATTAGGGGAGAGGTGAGGTAGGGCCAGCGGAGGCCAGTGGAGCAGAGTGCACGTTTCTGCAAGACGCAGAGCTCTTCCAGCTCTCTCTGTTCCGGAAGGTGGAGTGGTCCCAAGGTAGCGTAACATTGGCTTTTCTCCTTTCCCTCTCTCAGCAGCCACTTCCTCCACAGAGCTTCTCCAGCCAGAGTAGAGAATAAGAACATTGTTTTGATCAAGGATAATCTTATCTTTTTTCTGGAATGCTGTTTCAGCTAGAGACTGACTCAGAAATGAAAGTAGTTGAGGGAGTCCAGGGATTCCTATTTAGGTGAGATGAGATGTTGATCTATTCCAGCCAACTAGAAACACCGTGGAACAGAAGCTTTTTTTTTTTTTTTTTTTTTAATTCTTATCGACTACTGCCTTTAAATAACAATTATAATAACTCACTCAACACTGTCTGGCAGTGTGGAATTTCAACCCACCTTTACTTTGCAAGGCACTGATTAAATGCAATTAGACACAGCCTGCAAACAACCTTGGATTTTCCTCATTAGCATCATTAGCAGTGCTGGCCATTCCAAAGTGGGCAAGGAGATCATGGCCAGCCCCAGAAATGTCAGCAGAGCTGGTCTGCTTCATGGGACACAGTAGTGGGTACCACACAGTTTCTGTCCAGGCATCAGGCAGCTCTGTCATTCCCTGGAAGGCTGATGCATATCCCAGATGACAGTACATAAGCTGCACGGATGAAGAACTTACTCGAACTATGTGTGGTTCTGAACATACCATCAAGACCAATTATTATCAATACCATAATATTGCTAGCATTGTATCATGGTGGCCGTTTCCTCTTTATTCTGTGGGATTGCTCCCAAAAGGCACTAGCACAAGATAGATCATCCAATTTGTAGACACTATAGTCCCCTGGGACACCCCCAAAGTGTTCCAGTCACATCTAGACCACAACTAAATTATTTTATGTGGATTCAGCATTATTCCTGAGTGATTGCTGCATCCCCAAAAGGTCCCTTTGTACATCCAGCCTGCCCCACTCATCTGCATCATGCAGAGCACCATCCCAGTGCCTGCCACAAGGAGCTTGACTTGACTCATACCATCAGCATCTCTCAGGGTAAAGCAGGTAGGGATTAGTCAAGGGTGCTACTGACGCAGAGTTTGAACAGGGATTTCTGGCTTTCAACCTTTCCTGTTGGTCCAAGTCTAGCCCAAAAGCTCACCAACCCTGAGGAGTCCTTGCAAAGCCCGATGTGTAGGGAAGAGAAGATCCCTTCCTTGGCTTGTATGTGTACTTTGAGTGAATTTGGGAGGAAAAAGTATTCCCTGAGGCAGCAAGGCTTTTCGTAAGATACCATATGCTTCATTCTTGACTGTTGTCCAATACTAAACTCCTTATGTCTCTCCACTCCCATATGCCATGGACTTCAGGGGGAGAGGACAGATCCTGTGGGTCAACAACTGGTTGTGCAGCTGGTGTTGACAACAGGGATTTGTTCTTTACAACCATGGGACAATCAAGGAACACTAGAATCACACATGGGATCCACCTGACAAAGCTTAGTCAACAAAACAGGGCTGAAGGGAGGCCACCCCAAGCATATGCACATAAATGAGAAAGTGCCTTCAGGACAGCATTATGGGGAAAGTTCTCATCCCTCTTCTGGGGAATCAGTGTGACTGGGTGGCTCTCTGAAGCGTGCTAATGCATTGCACCAATGCAAGCAGCATGGGGAACAAACAGGAGGAATTAGAGGTCTGGGTGCAGTTGCAGGGCTACAGTCTCACTGGGATCACAGCTGTGGTGGGATAGCTCACAGCACTGCTGCACTGCTGTGAACGGATGCAGGCTCTTTAGGAAGGATAGGATGAGAGGGCAAGAAGGGGGAGTTGCCCTTTGTGTGAGAACAGCAGGATCACCTGGAGCTCTGCCTGGGGCTAGACGATGAGCCAGCTGGGGTCTTATGAGTCAGGATTACAAGGCAGACCAATGCAGGCTACATTGTGGTGGATGTCTGCTACAGACTTTCTGATCAGGAAGTAGATAAAGCCTTCTTCAGGTAACTGGAATAAGCCTCACATTTGCAGGTCTTAGTCCTCATGGGGGACTTCAACCACCCTGATATCTGCTGCAGGGACAATACGTCAAGGCACAAGCAATCCAGGTTTCTGGAGTATACAGATGACAGCTTCCTCACACAGGTGATCAAGGAATCCATGAGAGAGATGCTCTGCTGGATGTGATACTTACAAGCAAGGCAGAACTGATCAGGGATGTGAAGGTCAGTCACAGCCTTGGAACTCCATGAAATGGTGGAGTTCAGGATCCCAAGAGGAGAGTGCAAGGCAAACAGAAGTATCAAAGCCCTGGAGTTCAGGAGAGCAGACTTAGACTCTTCAAGGATCTGTTTGGAAGAATCCCAAGGAAGACAATCTTGGAGATAAGAGGGGACCAGGAGAGCTAGTTCATTTTCAAGGATCGCCTCCTCTAAGCTCCAGAATGGTCCATCCATGCTCAGGAAATGAAGCAAAGGCAGCAGGAGGCCTTCATGGATGAGCAAGGAGTTCCTGACAAAACAGAAATATAAAAAGGAAGGAAAGGTGACCCAAAGGGATTATAGACACACTGTTCATATGTTCAGAGAAGGGGTTAGGAAAGCCCAAGTCCATCTAGTGAGGGATGTGAAATACAACAAGAAGAGCTTCTACAGGTATACCAGCAGCAAAAGGAAGACTAAGGAAAATGTGGGCCCACTGCTGAGTGGGGCAGGGGACCTGATGACAAAGGACATGCAGAAGACTGGGATATTTCATGTCTTCTTCGCCTCAGTCTTTAGTGGTAAGATCAGCCTTCAGGAATCCAAGGCCCCTGAGACATATGGGAAAGTCTGGAATAGAGAAGACTTACCCTTGGTAGAGAAAGATCATGTTAGGGAACATTTAAACAATTTGGACATACACATGTTCATGGGATGTATCCATGGGTGCTGGGAGAGTTGGCTGGTGTTATAGCAAGGCCACTCTCAATTATCTCGGAAAGATCATGGGAATCAGGGGAGGTCCCTGAGGACTAGATGAGAGCAAATGTCACTCCTTTCTTCAGGAGGGCATCATCTTCAACCTCACCTCAGCACTACAGGCCGGTCAACCTCACTTCGATCCCTTAGGAAGCAGTAGAGACAGTAGTCCTAGAAACCATTGCTAAACATACAAAAGACAAGAAGGTGACTGAGAACCATCAACATGGATTTACGAAGAGGAAGTCATGCCTGACTAACCTGACAGCCTTTTATGATGACATGACTGGCTCAGTGGATGAGAGGAGAGCAATGGTTGTTGTTTGTCTCCACTTCAGCAAGGCTTTAAACACTGTCTCCCATAACATCCTCATAGACAAACTGATCAAGTAGAAGCTAGATAAATGGTCAGTGAGGTGACTCAAAACTGGCTGAACTGCCACCTCAAAGGGTTATGATCAGTTGCATGAAGTCCAGCTGGAGGCAAGTCACTAGTGACATACCCCAGGGGTTGATACTGGATCCAGGCCCGTTTAACATCTTCATTAATGACCTGGGTGGTAGGGCAGAGTGAACTCTCAGCAAATTTGCAGAATATACAAAACTGGGAGGAGTGGCTGCTACACCAGATGGTTGGGTTGCTGTTCAAGGGGACTTTGAAAGGCAAGAGAAATGGGCCAAGAGGCATCTCATCAAGCTCAAGAAGGGGAAGTGCAAAGTCCTGCACCTGGGGAGGAATAAACCACATGCACCAGGACACACTGGGGGCTAATCATCTGGAAAAAAGGTTTGCAGAAAAGACCTTTGGGGCTGCTGGTGGAAAAGCTGAACATGAGCCAGCAATGTGCCCTTGTGACAAAGAAGGCCAACAGCCTGGTGGGCTGCATTAGGAAGCACGTTGCCCACAGGTCAATAGACGTGATCCTTCCCCTCTGCTCAGCACTGGTGAGACATGTCTTGGATGCTGTGTCCAGGTCTGGGCTCCCCAGTACAAGAGAGACACAGACATATGGGAGCAACTCCAGCAAAGGGCCACAAAGATGATTAAGGGACTGGAGCATTTGACATACGAGGAGAGGGTGAGAGAGCTGGGACTGTTCAGCCTGCAGGAGAAAAGGCTCAGGGGGATCTTATCAATGTGTATAAACATGGGGTATGTAAACAAGATGGAATCAGACTTTTCTCAGTAGTTCCCACTGACAGGACAGGAGACAATAGGCACAAAATGAAACACAGGAAATTCCATTTAAACTTAAGAAAAACTGCTTTGCCATGAGTATAGTTGAACACTGGCTCAGGCTGCCCAGGGAGGTTGTGGAGTATCCAGTCYTGGAGATATTTAAACCTGACTGGACATCGCCCTGAGCAACCTGCTGCAGCTCACCCTGCTTGGAGCACAGGGTTGGACCCGAGGCTGGTGCCTGCCAGCCTCAGCTATTTCATCATACTGTGATTYGTCATACAGCTGAACCAAGAGGTATCAGGAAAGCCTTTGCTTCCTACACAGAGAAGTGCAGTCCAGCCTACAGCCACATCTTTCAGGATCTTGCCCTTCATGGTCAAGACACTGGCAGAAAAGGGATTCAAATACAGAGGAATCTTTCTGCTCTCTTCAGATTGCTCATGGGCTTCATGTCAGCACCACTGAGGGCTATGATCTGATTTCATATTAAAGCCCACTGTTGCATTTGAAATGGAGAAATGACAGACAGCATGAAAGGGAGGCATTGTCAGAGGTTCAATTTTTCTGTGAAATATGCCTACAAACCAGGGTTGAAAATCTGGGTAAGGTGGAGGCGGGGAGGAATCCACAGCTGGGAGGAGGAAGGGAGAAGGAGACGATGAGTTTTATTTTAAACATATGTACTAATCATGGCACAGAAGAGAAATAAGGGTGGGAAACTGCAGCTGGGAGGGGGAGGGCAGACAGAGGCGCTGATGATTACTGTAGATACATTTATTAAATCATTGCTCCAAGCAGGGAACCAGGGTGGGAATATGCAGCTGGAAGGTGGAGGGCAAGGGGAAAGCAGCAATTTTATATTCAATGTTTGCACTGAGCATGGCTTGGGATGGGGACCAGGGGTACAGCCTTGCAGCTGGAGGTGGGAGTGCCACAGGAGAACGCTGGTTCCTAGACCTGTCACGTTAAAATATGCATGTCTTGCCTCCAAGAAACCCTGGTGCAAAGGCTTTGCAAAACATGCGGAACGGGAGAGCTTTTATTTTAAAGGAGTGAGAGAGAAAGCTTGTTCACCTGCTGGGTTTTTGCTAAGCTCTTGCAGCTCTATTACAAAATTACTCCATAAACTTTTACAGCTGGCCCCATGCCAGCAAAATGTCATTGTTAATACTGCTACAGAAAGTGCCAACAGAAGTGAAATACTTGTGGGGAGACACTGCAAAAGACATAGAAAACCCCAGACCTTCGGAGAATCAGAAGAAGGGAAGGGGGAAGGGGGGGAGAAAACTGCCATGTGGACCCTGTATGAACTAACGGAGCTTATACCAGAACAGAGGTCAGTCATCAAGACTGGCCAGTGCCAGCAGGTTTCCAGCTTGGCAGATGTAAGTGCATCAGCTCTGGTCAACAGAAGTAGCATGGGGATGTGTTTAAGGCAGGGAAAGGGATTATTGTGTGGTTTAGATGGTCCACAGTGAAGTGATAAGAATGAAAATGCAACAAGCAGGCTACGGAGAGGACATGATCCCGTCTAGTGCTGAACACTTGCATCCTCCAAAGCAGGCACTGGGAGCAGCAGGTACTCAGAAACTCATGGGGTCTGACTCTCAGCTGTGTCATCTCCTCCTCCCTTGGCCATACTCTTACGCTATAGACCCGTGTCGCAAGGTCTTTCAATCTGTGGCACAATCTGCTGGAAAGGTAACCGTGAAGAACTGCTTTGACCTGGTTAGAAGAGGAATTCCTCCCACACCTGTGGCAACACATCCAAAAGTTTCAGAACCKCAAAGAAAAAATTGATAAGCTCTTTCGTAAAAATTATATAGATGTATGCATAGATCCATACACAGGTTCTGGAGTTACAAACAATCATGACACCACAGAAGTGTGTGTTGTCATCCACCTCTTGATTTTGGACTCATAAGGGCCAACACAAAGTAAGAAGYTCTGCCGCCACATGCCGCTTGGACATTGATTTTCTGTCTCAGGGAAGGCCATAAGCCTAAATCTTCTAAGAGATTTAGAACTGGATGAGGAGAAATAATTGCCAAGCTTGGAATAATCTGACCTGAAGTTAGTCTGAGACTCGAAGCAGTTCATGGAAAGCAGGTAATGGAAAAATCAGGTCTATAAAGTTTGTACATCCATTCAGGCCCCCAGTTAACCTGGTTTCAATTCCTTCCTGGATAATCTGAGGGAGGCTGAACGTCAGTCAAAGAAGTCACATTAAAGCATATGTTTTTAGATCTTTTTAGTACTGAAAATTTGTCATGTTCTCATCCTCAGGTTGTTGGGATATTCTCTGGCTTAACTGCCTTCCTGAACAGGATTGCTTTATTGAATCAGGGCCACAGAAAACATCTGTCTCTGCAGCACAGGGGATGCTCTTCACAAAGCTCATCATCAGGAAGTCGTTCATGAATAAAGCATTAAAGCAACGTTTTCTCAATCCTTTTCTTTTTGCTATTAATTAGAGAAAAAGCACCATGAAATAAAACAGGGCCTGTATCATTATCTTGTAACTAATCATGATTGCTGTCTTTTGTGCCCTTTGGATGGCAGAACTGCTTAAAATAATAGAATTAGTCATTAGAAAAGAAAAAGTCATCTTGCCCTTTTCCTGCCAATGAAAGATTGTTTCCTGTACTTTCTAATGTCTCGTCTAGATTAACTTTAAGTCTCAAGGATTCAGCAATTCTCTTCGTCCTAGGAAAAAAACTCCAAAGAGCTCAAAGTTAGAAAATACTTCTGAAACTTAGTTTAAATGTTCTCCTTCCTAGCTCTATTTACATTTAGACTTCTTCCTATACAGTGGCTTGAAGCAATGCCCTTATGACCTCGTAATATATCAATTCACCCTTTTAATATCTGAAACTAAGACTTATAAAAAAAAAAAAAAAAAGAAAAAAAATGATATGACTTTATGAACAACTGTGAACTGCTGCTGTTGGTGGCCTCTGGATGCTGACACTAAGAACACCACAGCATTGGATTGATTCTGGCTTACTCTTGTCTTTCTATCAATGATTACATTGAAATGAGTGTACTTATATGAAAAAAATCTGAATCTAGACATTAACAGATTAATATACACCATTTTTGTAGAAAAACAAAGTCCATTATGCTTGATTTTAATAAATTTTCTTCATACATTCAGAAATTGCTTATGTCGCGTTATGTTGTGTTATGTTATAAGATTTTACTGGAATTTTATAACCCTTACAATTTGATTTCATAATAACAAATAATTCTAAAAAAGTATGAAGAACTTTTATCTATGATTCCACCCATCAAACCATTGTATAGATAGGAAGACTGAAGAAACGCTCAACTACTTGATCAGATTAGATAGTTATGGCCGCATCGTATACTCTCAGAACGGTTAGGTCTCTCATATTGGTTTCCTGGGTGAAGAAGGCAGCCATGAGGCACAGGCAAAAGGGCTGGATGTGGTCACGGTGTTGATGTATGGAGCCTTCCCCTATGTTTGGTAAATCCATGCCTGGAGGAGAGTGAAAGACACAGCCTCTGCCTTGGCTTGACCCTGAACCAGCCAAAACTAACGAAAGTCTCCGTGGACTTCAGCAACGCACGTCTCAAGTCTCCTAAATTTTACGTTTTCATTGTACACCCAGACTCAGTTACATTACAGTTTATTTATCTGCATATTTAGATGGACTCAAGATAAACCTGAGGACTAAACATGACTGAGAAAAGGACCTGATTCAGATGTCCCATGGAGTAACGTAAAGCCCAAGCAACAGGACTGACTAATTCTGACATATTTGATGCTTACCATGGTGGGAGATCAGAATTTAAATTCCCAATGAGCTCGGTCAGTGGGTCTAACCTAATGCACGTGGTACCATCCTGTTATTTCAAAGCTTTTGAGTGAAAATTTTGTTCAAACTGTAACGATACTAAAATTCAAAGTCTCATTTTTCAGTGATGCAACGATATAGCTAGCAATTCTTAATCTTATAGCTTTTCTAAAATCATGTTTAAAAAAATGTGACTCACAGCATTAAATGTTTTTTGTCTAGGGTTTTTTTTTTGGTGGGGGGAGAGAGGTTAGGTGCATCAGAATAAGATTACTCTTACCTTGATAAGACAACAGACAGGATACTTCCCCATTTTACGCTAAACATAAAATGATCTAAGAATAATGACATCAGTGAAATCTCTCTTGATTTGCCAGGTGGAAGTAAAAGGAGAATCAGATAACTTTTTATTTCTTTTTTGCAGTTTTTCTATCCAGCCAGACAGGTGTGCTGGCCACATTATGTTACCATATATCAGGAGAAATGGTTTTTAAAACAGTTAATACTATACTTGGGAAAATTCTGTGTAGCATATTCTATTTAATATATACACATTTTGTCCATACAATTATACAATTGGGTAAAATATACAAAATCAAGTTGTATTTAAGATGATTTTTGGTTATAAGCCAATGCAAATATTATTCTCCCAAGATTCCAGGAAGAGATTAAGTGTAGAGCAGTGACTTGTGCAGCGTCTGCCAACTGCTGACTAATTGCATGCCCATCATTATTGCATTATCCACATATACAATGCGGGTGAAAATTCAGAGGAGAACCACACTGCACGGCATACTTCAAATAGCAATGTTCATTTTGAGGCAAATTATTATATATTTTTCCAGTGTTAATTTCACTCAGTTGTTTTAGTGTCCTCAGGGACTTAGAGCATCATAGCACTGAAAACAAAGTACTGGACATGTGTCTAATACAAATGAAAAGGCAGAGACAAATACATGTGCACAGACCACACAACTTTTTCAAACTTCTTTCTCAACTAAGTATAAAATTAGGAGAAAACTACACTACACTACTCTTTATGTATCCTGTCTATCAGCAAATGTTTTATAAGACAGGACCCTGGGAATGTTGTACATTATCACTGGGGAAAATAATTAGAGCAACTACAATGTATATATAGACAGAGAGACATCTTGGAAAAACATTTCCTATAATTGCACTGTGACAAAATGTGCAGTTAAATATTATACACATGGTGAAAATTACACCACAATTAATGGCATGCCTCTAACATAATTCATTCTTAATGTTTTTTAGCAGTTTAGAAGAAGAGACCTATCACTGAGTGCTTCATGTTATAATATTGTTAGACAACAATTCTCAACAAATTTCATAAGCCAGGCAGTGTTGGTGCTGGCAAAAAACTTCGGCCTACATTCAAGATGTTTCATAGAGTGATGTTCAAGATACCTCTCCCTGACCCCAGTTCAAGTTGCATGCTAAAACTGAGATATTAAGACAACAGATTAAGACCATTCTCCAATGTTCTTAATTTAATGTCTTAATTTAAATGTCTCCATTTAATTGACTCATTTTGCTGAAAAGTGTGTCTGTATTTAGGGAAATGGAGCTTGATTTCCCCTCTTTGCTATATTTGGCATCCTGTTGCATGAAAGCCGTGTCGTTGCGTGTCTCTGTAATCCTAACAAGTGAACTATTTTGATAGTAGTTTGTGCTTTCAAAGCAGTCTCTACAAACAGGACATTTTCTATTGCTAAATGAAAGACAAGCTGTGTTATTTTCTGGTTCCTCCACATCTGGGAGACAGCCAGGGACAGTCAGACATACTCAGCCAGTTGTCACCTAARTGAATGCTAAACCAGTATCTCAACGCTGTATTAATAGGTGCCGTTCAAAAGGACACATCCCTTGAACTTAAGTGAATATTAGTATATGAATATCCCAATAACTTATAATCTCCTCCACCACTTAAAGACCTACTGATATTCACAGCCATTAAATGTCTCTTCCATGTCCCGACCACACACAGCAAGGCTAATTACTCTCGGGGAACTTAAATTCCCACTTCAATTTCAACAGGACTGCACTTAATTTCTGTTCAAATCTCTTATATAGCAACAGTGTTTGCTGCAGAGGATATCAGAACACAGGGGTCTGAGGAACTTTCTGGGCCATTAAGTCAATTCTCCTGTTACTGCAAGCAAACACATTGTATAATTTCTTTCATACACTCTTCAAGCTCGGACATAAAAGTTGTCGGGTTTTGGCCTCTGTTACTCAACTGGAGAATATTCCAAAACGCACTTGCTCTAACAAAGAGGAGCTGCCTTCTAATTTCCATCTTAAACTTGTTTCTTCTCAGTTTACACCCACTGTACATGTGAAAATATTTTAATTTAGCTTAAATGACTCTTTTCTCCCTGATGCTTTCCCCTGTGCCTTCCCCCTTATCTTCATTTTGCCAGACTGAGCAAGACAAGCTCTTCTATCATCCTCTTACGAGGACAAGGTTACTTCTTTTGAATCTGCTTGAGTCCTTGCCTGCATCTGCTATGCTTTCAAATGGCCTTTCTTAAGCCAGTGGTTCAGAAGAGGTCTAGCCAGAGCCCTGCATGGTGATACTAGTATTTCATTGTCCCCACTGGCAACAATTTCACTGGCAAATTCTGGGACTGCATTTGTCTTTTCATGGTCACATCACATTGATGTCTCTCAGTCAATCCTTGATCAACAAGTAAAAGAGGCTCTTTCCCAACTTTTTTACTAATGGATGAGCTCTGAGCTTGTAGCAGAATTTTTTATGAATTCTATAATTGTATTTTATTCCATTCTTATTTGGGCTTTTAGACTCTGCTCTCTCCAAAAGATGTATATTGGCAATGCCTTCAAACCCTGTATATCAGTACATTTTGTCAGGACCCTATTCATATCTGCATCAAGTCACTGAGAAGGTGTTAAACAAAATCAGTATTGGTAACCAGTCTGGTTTGATCCCTTCCCTTTCCACAGACCGTGCTGCTGTCCACCATCATGTTTCCTGTTACCCACTTTACAATTCCTCTCCTGATTCCTCTCGTTATGGCAAGTAAAAGTTGCCTATTTGATTCCAGAGCATGTTTCCCTGAAATCTTGATAGCTTTCCCCCACGCCCAGGGAAGTGGTTGAGTCACCATTCCTAGAAGTATTTAAAAGACATGTAGATGTGGTGCTTAGGGACATGGTTTAGTGGGCATGGAGGTGTTGGGTTGACAGTTGGACTCGATGAGCTTAGAGGTCCTTTCCAACCTTAATGATTCTATGATTCTATGTTTTTCAGTTGTTATTCCATTCTGTGCTCTGAGAAAGAACAGCGTGATTTCTTTTTCACTCATTTTAGTGTCACCTACAGCAACTTAAGTAGGATGTAAGGAGAAAAGCAGGACCTTTTTTTCCTTTTTTTCACTCCTGTTTTTCAGTAATCACCTGGAGCCAAGAAGGCATCTGTTTGCTCCAGAGCTGACTTCAAATTCACAGCAGTGATCTGCACTCCAGATTGCTCCCAACACCACCACTGGGAATCCTTCTTGCCCTGGAAGGCAGCTGGAATCTGCCTGCATCTCTATCACCAGCATATCCCATCTGCTCACGTAGACAACTTTGTATAACGGCAAGACTACCTGTTGTGAAAGCATGGCTTTTTGCAAGCACTGTCTTCTATCATAAATAATTGAGGAGGGGACCCATGCAAATTTCATGAAGTTCAACAAGGCCAAGGGCAAGGTTCTGTACCTGGGTCCAGCCAATCCCCAGTATCAATACAGACTGGGGGATGGATGATTGAGAGCAACCCTGCTGAGAAGGACTTGGGGATACTGGTGAATGAAAAGCTAGACATGAGCTGGCAATGTGCGCTTGCAGCCCAGAAAGCCAATTGTATCCTGGGCTGCATCAAAAGGAGCATGGCCAGCAGGTTGAGGGAGGTGATTCTCCCCCTCTACTCTGCTCTGGTGAGATCCCCCACCTGGAGTACCACAGACAGCTGTGGGGTCCCCAGTACAGGAAAGACATGGACCTTTTAGAGCAGGTCCAGAGGAGGGCCACAAAAATGATCAGAGGGATGGAACACCTCTCCTATGAAGAAAGACTGAGAGAGTCGAGGTTGTTCAGCCTGGAGAAGAGAAGGCTCCGGGGAGACCTTATTGTGTCCTTTCAATACTTAAAGGGGGCTTATAAGAAAGTTGGAGAGAGACTTTTTACCAGGTCCTGAGGTGACATGACAAGGGGCAATGGTTTTAAACTAAAAGAGGGTAGATTTAGATTGGACATGAAGAAGAAATTTTTTTGCAATGAGGGTGTAAGGCACTGGAACAGGTTGCCTAGAGAAGCTGTGGATGCCCCATCCCTGGGAGTGTTCAACATCAGGTTGGACTGGGCTTTGAGAAACCTGATCTATGAAGGATGTCCCTGCCCATGGCAAGGGGGTTGGACTAGATGATCTTCAAAGGTCCCTTCCAACCCAAACCATTCTATGATTCTATGATTCAATGATTATATTTTCCACATTATTTTTGTCCAGAAAATCAGTAATTAAATAGAAATAACAGTTCAGTATGATCTACCTTTGCTAAACTATTATTTGTATTTTACTGTTTTTAATTTATCTCCTAGTGCTCATACATGATCTCTTTCAAAGCCTGCTGTAGGGCCTTGCATGCTGTTTAGGTCAGACCTACATGTCCATGGCTGTCTAGATACCTTTTCCTACACTTAAATATAGACGTTTTGCTTGCTGCTCTCCTGACCTGCAGTGCCAATGCTAGCTCCACCCGAACATGCTATGAAGCTTGCAGTTCTCAAACAGCAGATTTTTCAGTCTCTTGGGATGGAGACGGGCAACGTGTTCCACTCAAGATGAACTTCCAAGTTGAAATTTGCATTTGGATGCCACTTTCCCACTGATCCCTTCCCATGTGTCCTCATGACCAGTATTGTCATTCTTGCTGAACACCTTATCACACTTTGTTTCCAGGTGGACAATCTGTACCCCGTTGTCAATGCACAGAAGTCTCACTTCTCTTTACCTGCAGTGGACGAACTCTGGGGTTTCTTTTGATATTCCTTGCCAGGCCAAACTCAGTCTGACATTGGTCAGTTCTCACTTTATTCCCACTCTTTTTGACTTTTACATCAAGGATTTCCTTGTAGTGCAGTCCTTTTTTCAGCTCCTGTAGGCTCCCTACTTATTCCCAATATCCCTCCTGAGGTAGTAATTCCCCCTGCCAGGTGTGAAACACCTCCCTCCATAGTTTTCCCCATTGCTTGTAATACTTTGATTTATTCCTCAGCATCTTTGACCTGAAGCAATTCCAGACCTTCTCCACTTTGAAGACACTGAGCTCCTCAGCCTCAGTTGTCTTTCCTAACCAGTTCTCTCAATTTATCAAAGTTTGCCCCACTGAAATCCAAAATCTTAATTAAAGAACTATTTTTTTGTTTATCCTTCCATTTAAACTGAGTCAGCTCAAGACCACTCATGTTAAACAACTGCCAAGTCCCATCCAAAAAGTGACTGAACTTTATTAGTGGATGAAGTGATTGCTGCATGCAGTATGTAGAGCCAAATCCTGACACCTTTCCTCTGTCCTCTTTATTCTGGCATAAGGTTGCTGAAATCAATGGGAGTTTTGTTTATATAAGAACTAAAGGATTGGGCCTACAGTTTGTAGTTCTCTTTGAAATCCCTTAATATGAAAGGCGTTACACAAATACATTATTATTTTACTTGCTTTTTATAAAGCACAAAATATTATTGGCCATTGAAAGTTTATGGAAACTTGATGCAATTGCAGTTGGCATTGACCTTTTCCCCAGCACAGGAGTCCCTAGGATAACACAGATGTCATGTGCAATGAAATTAATGTTGTGGGCACAGCTGTTTAGTAAAATAAAGTAAGATAAAAAGAAACAATTACCTAATTTGATATGGGATCTTTTTTAAATTTTTTCTTTACCTTATGCTACAGTTTGCAACTTATTGACTCATCCAGTGCCAGATAGATTTTTTTCCCTTCTGTAAAACCAGTTTTCACTTACATATACTGCTGGGAAGCATTATTCGAAATGATGAAGTGTAGGAAGTAGAGCCGACAAGAACATTTTACATAGCTAGCATGTACACCCTGACTTCTCTTCTGCAATTTACTTATAGACTTAACTTGATTGTTCTCAGGCTAATATGCACAATTTGGAAAATTGAAATAGCCTTCTATAATGTTCAAACACAATCCCATAAACTGAATCAGTTGTTAAAGTAAGCTTTACCTCAAGACCCCACAATGAGGTATCTATTACCAGGAGCTCTAAGCAAATGTTCTTTTAATTAGCTACATTTATCTTTAATCCCTGTTTTGACAGAAACTCTAACATAAACATACATTACAAATACAGAAAATCCAGCTCAAAGTATGGTTAATTTTTATGCTTGACAGAGCCATTTGGAAAAAATAACTGTGACCTTTTTGGAGCCTGGAAAAAAAAAATCTTAATGTGATGTCATTATAACACAGTTTCAGAAACCAAGAAGAAACAGTGGCATCTGTAGCTAAAGTACAATAACAATTCTTAAACTATTCCTTAAAAGTGGCAATAAAACCCTAAAAAGACCTTTGGGCCTTATGCTGAAGCAGCTGCAAAATCACGTTAAATAATTTCTGTAAGGACAACAGTAATTACAAATCTGATTAAAGTTTACCTACATTTCATTCCTAGAGTGTCTGAAATGAGGACTGTGAAACCAGATGGTTACAGAGCACACGTGATGGATATATTCCATCAAGCATGTCCGTTGCCATGGAAACAACAGGAATAACATTATCTTTAGTGTCTATTTCTTCACAAAACTGTTCATTTAAGTGTTGCTGCCAATCTAAGCAAAATCCATACGAATACTTAAGTATCAGCTCAAAAAAACAGGTCTGCTTCTCCCCACCCTGCAGTAAGTGTGTTGGACGTTGTTGAGTGTTGCAGGAATGATAGCAGCATGTGTCCTCTCCTCGGTCCATGCTGTACTCAGCTGCTTCTCTCCAGCCTTTCTTTGTTCTTTCTTTTTTTTTTTTTTTTTTTGAAGCAATTTAATTTGGGTTACAATGTTGAGCTATCGTATTCAGTATTCAGACAATTCAGTAGTTACTTGAATGAAGAACCAAACCAAGCGATAAAAATTTCTTCCTTTCCCACTTTCTGTATCAATAAAAGGAACCAGAGGCAGAGAGAGAGTTTGAAAAAGACATGAGAGAATACAGATGTGTTTTACGGGAAGTCATAACCCTGCAAGTAGGCACGTGGGTTAGAAAAGAGTGAATCTGAAGTGGAATGAGGGAATGTATATGAATAGAGATGATAGACAGCATTGACACTGTACTAACCTGAGATGCTCTGTATTCAGCCTCTCTGTTATGAATATTTCATTTTCAAGAGGATAAATGCTCCATCCTGTCTCCTAACCTTTCCCTCTCATCCCATTCCATAAAAATAAACAGGAGACAGTGCTATATGTAACAAGCCATACCCAGCCCTCCAACAGCCACGAAATTGCATACTTTCTGGTTTGCAGTCATCTCAGAAATGTATGGAACACATCAATGATCTGAAATGACTTTATCAATCCAGTGGTTGCAGAAGATAGCGGCAGTTCAAAAGAATCTCCGATATTTGATCTGCTCATTCAAATCTGTCCAACAAAAGGATTCATGAGGCGAAGGCTCAACTTGCCCCTAGCAAAGCAGATGGCAAAAATCCTATTGGTACCACTGGGGAGTGATTAACCTAATTCCCTCTCCCTCACAAAGTAAACCTAGCAGGTCCATCCCATGGCACATATATGCAGGTTAAAGCATTTCAGCCACAAGATTGTCTCACCATGTGTTCCCGCAGCCACGAGTTCAATGATGTGTCATGCCACACAGTCACTAGATCAAGAGTCCTGGCCAAAACTTGTGAAAACATTCCTGGAACCACGTGAATCAGATCTGCGTCTTTGTTCCATGTAATATACACATCTATGAAAAAAAAAATGCCTCTAACAAAAAGTTGAGGATTTGAAGTATGTCATACTGAGTAAGACTGGCTGCTCAAGAATTTCACACCTTGGGAAGCCGGTGTGGAATATGCATCACAGTCCCTGCAGCTTGTGGAGGAAACACGAGGGAGGGCTGTGATGCAGAGACCTGTACCAACGCGAGCTGGGAGTAAAACAGCCAGGGCTGTGTACGTTACAGCTTGGATCACCATAAGAACATGCCCAAATCACTTGTGCCTCATTGGCGTATCAGAAACACACTTTGTACAGGCAGTAGCTGGGGCTGCTCCCTCAAGTTCATCTGCTCACACAGGGGCTCCAAGTCTGTGACAGGGGCACAGCGGCCACAGACGGCTGAAATTTCTGCTGAGCTGCAGATATTCTTGTCTGAGGAATATCACGTTACTTTGGCGCTTTCCGTTTTCACGTTCAAAGCTCTGCATACCTGTGCCCTGACCCCTACTTAAGTCCAGTGTCTTATCATATTCCCTCTCCACCCTCTGCTGAGGCCAGTGTTTTTAAACTAATTCCCTTGCACTCTGCACTTCACGGAGAGCATTTTATTGTTACTGGTCCGTATTTGGGCCCCCTGGTTTTACAAAGAGGATGCTTTTCCTGGTATGAAAGTTGCCTGGTGCTATTAAAACAAAGCACAGCATATTGGGCAAAGTGCAGTGTGTTGTTCTTATCCTTACTGCACAAATTAAAATATAGCACATTTTCCCAGGCATGGTACGGTGACTAAACATCCTAGAGCTGGCCAGAGACTCCCACAACCCACACCTTTGTTTTGCTGCTCCAGAAGTTGTCAGGATGCCCGTTTGCCTCAGCATTTGCAACTGGCATACAGGACAACAAAACCTATGCATTTTTTTTTCCAGGACAGGATCTTCTTTGTTTCCCCTTCATTCCCCCTCACCCAGGAAAGGCGAAGGCAAGTGCCATGGGTTTCTGCATTGCAAAGGGTGCATCCCCATCAAGGAGCCCTACAAAAGAGTCACCCCCCCCGCCTTCATGTAACCGTCTGCAGGGAACGGGCCCACAGCCCCTCATTTTACTTTAAAGAAATACCCTTGAAGGTCTCCCTGCTTCCGTCACACTACTTTTATTTCTGTGCTGCTGAATAAGCAGAGTTCTTCACCTGCTCCCTCATACATAAAAATTGTCTTCATATGCCTGGGTGAGAGAGGCTCCAGAACAACTTTTAATATTGCACATATACTCCCTCAACAACTGGCTTTGTTTTCTGAAACATCTGTAACCTGGGGCCCGATCRCCCTATACAGGACAGGAACAACTACCGCTGAAGTCAAACCCAGTTCAGCCACCGCCTGACTTTACCTTCCACATCTCTGACTTGCCCCTCACTGTCTTGCTTTTCCTCTGACACAAATTCGTCGCTCGGTTGGGGTTCTCACTCCTCATCCGCCCCTGGGGTCACCCCAAGCCTTGCAG
This sequence comes from Phoebastria nigripes, assembly GCA_035582835.1. Taxonomy (NCBI): domain Eukaryota; kingdom Metazoa; phylum Chordata; class Aves; order Procellariiformes; family Diomedeidae; genus Phoebastria; species Phoebastria nigripes. Next base: position 427,511 of record JAYKAV010000511.1, on the reverse strand, counting down.
AGGTGCACAGCCATTTCAGGCAAGCAGCACACGCACATCACATACGGTTCTTTACCTCTTCTCCTCTTCGCCTCCCCAGAAAGCAGAAACCGTGCGAATTTGCTTTGCAATGTGCTTATATAGTTTTTAATTTAGTATTTGCTGTGCTTTCTGCTTTTATTAGAAAAACAGTTCAAAGAAGTGAGCCTTTCCTTGGACCAGAAAGTCGTGCTGCAAACGACTAGGGAAAATTTTGGTCCCAATAAATATGTCCTGCAGCTATTAAGGGGAAGTAAATAGACCAGGCAGAAAAGGACTGGAAACAACAGAGTGGAGCAGCTGCATGCATTGCATTAAAACATGTTTATCGTCTGGCCTACTTGGAGTTATATTTTACATTGTGAATTTATTATATTTTGGCTTAATAAACATGAATTCTCACATTCTTCCAAAGTTATAAGTAAGTCCAGATATGCTTCCCACACATTTCTTCATGATCTCAAGTTGTGTTTTTTAACCTACTACATCAATGATTAATTTCAAAATATATGAAGAATTTAGGCCTTGCCAGGTGTGTTTATCATATCAGATTCCCTTTGCTGAGACAAGATGTACAGATCTCTAAACATGAAAATAAACTTCATTCTCACTGGAGAATATTGAATGCCACAAAACATAACCACAAATGAAATGAACAGAAGATAGATGTAGAAAGCCATGCTATTAAAGAATTTGAGAAAAATATCTAAAATTACTTTAAAATATACTAACATATACACAGTGAAAAGTGTCTGCCTTTGGGAGGTGCCCTGTACTATTACAGGTGAGACTTTTCTTTCCTCTCCCAGGCAGCAATATCTCACGCTATGGGATAGGAATGGACAGGAGACATCCTCCCTCCCCATCCATCCCCCAGATTCAGAGGCTTTACACTTTCGCAGCGCATTGCCAATGTTTGCGTACCGAAGGGCTCTGTACTGTCGTGAGTCCACCTCTGGGTTGCTCATACAAACCTTATAGGTCAGCAACCATCTGGGTTGTGTGCCTGTACGGGGAAAAGGAGGGGGAGCTCGCCCCCATGCTTCCTCTGCCCCAAAGCCCCCCTGCCCCTGGTCAGCCCAATACTGCTCCCAAACACGACCTTTCCAAGAGAGGGAGCATGCCAGGGAGATCCTAGAGCCTCTGTAACGTGTCTTGGCAGCAAGGAGGGAAGGAAGGAAGGAAGGAAGGAAGGAAGGAAGGAAGGAAGGAAGGAAGGAAGGAGAAGGAATACAAGGTGCCCCCTTCCCCAGCAACTACTGCAAAGCTGTGCTGAATCCCTGTCATCTTTACCCATAACATCCACTTAGATTATAGTTATTTAGAGGGGAAGGCCAGGCTAATGGGTGGCTGTGAGTGGGGAGACTGAGCACACCAGGACTCAACCTCGCCTGGTTCTTTTTTTGCTGCCATGATAAAAACAGTTAATGATAATATTATTTTTCTAAAGGCAAAATCCTGCTCAGCAGAGCAGAAATATTTATGACACTCCTTGTATAATTGTTACCAGAATTTATTTTTAAAGTTAGACATAAATTCTTCTACAGGACCAAGTATGTTTGAAATTACCTTGAAGTTGTTTAACGTAATTAGCTTTCAGACATTATTTCTATGTGTTAAAAATGTACTATGAAGAGGTAGAAACCTGAGAACACACTGAAGTGCAGAGTGGGCTTGAAGAATTAAATGAATGTAGTCAGAGAGGATTATGTATTACCAAAAGGAAAGTTTCCCAGATCTGGGAACCAGTTTACTGATTCTTGTCAACTGAAATGAGATCTATTTTCTTTTTTTTTTCTTTTCTTTTTTTTTTTAAACTCCCTAGGAAAGGAATTCTGATTCTGAACTATTTGTAGAAGGTAATTCAGTGAAAGAAGATGAAGTGGGTGTCTCAAAATCTATGCTATTTTAAAAATAAAACTACTAGAATTCTCCAAAGGAAAAAAAAAAATTATAGAATCACTAAAATGCAGAATCACTCATGTTAAGAAATGTGAAAGCCCTTTCCAAAACCTGATCTGACCAGCCAGGTTGTTTGCCAAGGGTCAACCTCCAACTGCCACGCAAGGATCATTTTAATTACATTGTCCAGAACAGCCTCAAAAGTCCCACTTTCCCATTCGTTTATCTGAGAGAGTGTCACATAAATTGGCTCATCACTGTTTTCCTCGGCCGTTTCCAATGAACCCATGCGGAAGAAAGGGGAAAACTGTCAATGCCTCACTCCTGAAAAGATAAAAAGACAGATGTGAAGGCATGAAGTTAGCTGGATGCCCCTTGAAGAGGAGATGACAGAAAAGGGGAGAAATGCGACTGACGTGCTGCTCCAAGGTGGCAGAAGGAGAATGGGGAGGAGAACAGGCGCCTCCGTCTTGCTCCGGCCAGGCCAGCTGCTCTTCTGCTTTCTCCTCCAGCTACAGGAGGGACCGGGGGCTGGGAGAGGGCTCAGAGGGAGCCAGGCTTGCGCACTGCCTTGAGAGCAGCTCTCAGGACTGATTGTGCTAGCGTGATTACTGCTCGGCTCCTTCATTCCCTTGCTACTCCAAACTATATGCAGGGATAATTTTTCACATATTTTGTACCTTGTGTTTTGAATTCACAAGAACAACTCAGATATCTGGTATGCAGCACATTTCTGTTACCCGTTGAAGGCCGGACCCTTGGTGAGGGCTGGAGGGTTTGCATGGGCCCACACGGTGTTGGCCCTTCCTGGCTCTGTCCAGGTTCTTGCTCAGCCTTTAGACCTTGGAGGCCTGTGACTCTGCACTACAGAGCACAATCCCACTTGGAAGAGAGACGGATGTTAACACTGATTTTTTTGCAGAGGTAGGAGCACATGGTTGGCAACTGCAGGAGAACAAGAGGAGCTTTCTGGAGTGGCTCAAGTCTCCCATCCCAAGGGTTTCTTTAAGCCCATCTGCTTAAACTGGTGATTGCAACTAGGGAAGGACCAATTGCCCAGGCCAAGCAATTCAGGGTTTTTTCCCCATATTTGTAATTGGGACATCAAGCCAGATCTCAAGCAAGGTCTCATAAATACCCAGATGAGGTGCTTATGCTCCTCCTTGCTCGCCCTTGGCAGACAAGCCAAGCAGCATCTCTCTTCCCGGGGTCAAAGCACCAGTGTTTAGAGGTTACATAGCCCACGGGAGTCTGCATCAGCCACAGCTTGGTAAGTCCCTGCTGTCCCCCCTCGGACCGATTCACCAGCAGCTCACTCGCTGAGCTGGCCCAGGCAGTACACCCAGCAAAGGCAACCCTTTTCTTCGAGCCTGCGTCTGTTTCACGGCACCAGCTCACAACCCGGTGTTACGCGTAGGGTGGGAAGCAGCCAGGGTTGCATGCAGGACTGAAAGCAGCCCCTCTCGGGCTGCATCCTTAGAGGGCTCTTCCTACTCTCCGCTTGCAGAAGCGCTGGCCGACCCATGGCCGGGACAGCTCACCTGCATGGGGGAAAGCCAACCTCTTCCCCCAGCCCTTGTTTGCAAGCTGGGTTGGGAAGCGGGTCAGGCTGGGTGGTGGGTTGGCCAGCTCCCGCAGCAGTGCATGGGGTGGGCGAGGAGAGGGATGCGGGCACAGCAGGACCCTGCCCTGGCACGGCAGCACGGCCCTAACCACAACCCCGCTCCTTCCACCTGCCCACGGGTCAGGGCTGTGTGTGCYGCACGCTTCTGTGCGGCGTGCGGAGGCTGCCCAGCCCTGCTCAGGCAAATGAGAGGAAGCAGGTTTTCCAGCGGGGTGATCTAATTTACGTGCAGCTTATGCTGCATTATGCAGGAATATGTTTGACTCTCTGGTTTCCTGATTGTAAATTTTACTCCTGCTGACAGAAAGAGTAATTGCCGTGACCAGAATCAAACTGATGGCTTAAAACATTGAAGCTGACTTTTTTGTTCCACTTATACAATATATACATTCCTGAAGACTGAGGTTTAGAAGGATAGATATGGTATTGGTGTTTACCAGAAGTATCTTTGAAATGCTTTGTAGTGCCAAAGTATATAGAAGGCTCATTTACTGTGTTGGAAGAGTAAATGCAACAGGGGTGTTTCTGCAGAAATAAAATATATGTATGTTTTTATTTCCTATTCTCTTACATAATCTTGTTATTAGTTTGAAACTCTCCAGGCATTCTGTAGGTGATAAAGAGAGAAGAAAAGTGATTCCTAGAAAGCTGAGCAGTTCTAATTTCTTCTGGTTTTAAACTAAACATGCCAGCTTAAGCAGAAAGGTGTAACCACACTCYGCTTCAGGGACAGGATAACAGTCGGGCCAACAAACGAAAATAAAGGTCAAAGCAATTTCCATAAGGAGATGCAGCCGAAGGCCACCGATCCGTTCACAGAGACACTCGCCGCACAGGATCAGAAGGGATAGCAAGGAGGTCTGATGTTGTGAAGGGAAAAGCAGTCCCCAGAAGAAATCAGACGAGGGGCTGTTCCTCAGCTTGCACCATGCCTTGCATGCCTCTCCTGTGAGTTTAACCACACCCTTCCAAATCTGCTTGCTCCCACACAAAGTCATATGGGAGTAGGAAGGCAGTCCCATGCTTTCAGCTGTTCCCTGTCGGTCCGGTGCTGGACTCGGGGCAGCCACCCGCATGGTTTGCTCCCAGCCCTTCCCCATGCCTCCATCCAGTGACACCGCTATTAATATATACTCTGGTGTAAATCAGCACTGCATACTCCACACATATTATTTGAATTTGCTTAAACTCACTGAAAGATGTAGTCTTTGGGGGTTAATCAACTACTCAAGTGAAAAAGGTTATTTTGATTAAGCTTTGGTAGGCTAAGTTCAGATGAATATTGCTGTAGATACAGAGAAATGGGGTAATAATCCCCTGTGCATTCAAGTACTTCATTTTCCTAGGTCTGCCCCTTGTCTAGCTGGCCATCCTTTCCCATCCCTTCCCACACTGCACATGTTGCACAGATACATCACCACTATAGACGATAAGGAAGAAGACTGTCACACAACGGTTTCTCCTTCTCGCCTCTTTCCCAGAAACTGTGTCAGCTGAATAAACATTCCCCTCTGCTCAAGAAATGAGGAATGAGCTCATGACGGGGTTGATAAGGGTGGAATCCTCCTCCCTGACCCAAACGTGCCCGCAGCCGGGGGGCAGACCCACGCCCCTGCAGTCCTCCAGCCTTCTTCTACCCCTCCCCATGCTCATCTATAGTCATACAGCAGGAAGAGCMACCGGCAAGCTAATTTCATACCCTCAGCCCTGTATCAACTGGCCCTGGCGTCATTTAAAGTGCGTGAAGAGCAGTTCTGATGTATAATAGTAACCTAACCTTACTCAAGCGCTTACCTTACTCAGCTCACCTTACTCAAGCACTGTTACCCCATAGTTATCCTATACAATATAATTATTATTATTAAATCACTGTAATTTTTACAGTGTGTTGGATGTGCATCCTTAAGAACATTAGGAAGGAGTAGGAAGAAATTTAGGCCAGTACTAAGGACTTTTGAGAATCCTCCTACTCCATTTTTCAAAGCAAAAAAAAAGCTAAGTCTAATAATATTTGGGGACTTTCTTATGGAAAAATGTGGAATTTTCTGAATAATTTGATATTTAAAATGATCCTCTGAAAATCTTCAAAAATAGCTCACTCTATGGACTAAATCTAAATGGCATTACACAGCCTTGTAAAAACAGATAGAGCATCACTTCACAGGAATGTATAAACAGAGAACTAAATTGTCCCTTTCTGTAGGGAAAACTGGCAAAAGGGAAAGCCATTGTAAAATATCTGTGTGGCTGAGGAAACTGTAGTGTTAGCACAGGGACTGAGATTAATGGACATGAGCAAGGGGACAACATGGGTAAGCAGTGAGTTGCAGAGATAGGAGATCTCTGCACAGCCACAGCTGCTCCAGCCTGGGCAGTCCAGATGGACAGAGGCTGCAAAGAGCCTGGGTCTTGCTTAGGAAATATCCTTTGCACCATCCTCTGCATGAGTCTAAGCAGCAGCCTGCATGCATGTATCATAGACATACAGGTCTCGATGCCATTCCCTCCTCCCTGTTTTCCAGCCCCTTGGAGCAGCCATCTGTGRTGGCTGCTTGTTAAGTTGCAAATCTTACTTCCACAAATGCCATACCTTTTACATAGTCTTCATATAATTAATATTCTGCTGTGTTACTCTGTATTGCTCATGCCATGAAAGCCTGTGGGAGGAGAAGTGTGCAGAGCTGCTCCACCTGCAGAGGTTGGAAGTGCTGGGGCAAAACCACAGCTACCTTTATTCTGAAATGGGCATCTATCGTGCGTTTAAGCCACCTCCGTACTGTTCTCCATTTGGTTTCACAAGTGCACCACTAAAGTCTAGTTCAATTGAAGTACTACGCAGAACTGTTTTAACAGGCTTTAACTCTGAAGTCCCCAGGCCTAGTTTATTAATTCTCCAGAGACTTATATTGATGCCACTCAAGGGAACCTAGCCCATAAGAGAAAGGTATGTTAATCTTTTTATTGTTATATAGAGAAATTAAAATACATGGATTATTACACTTGCCTCATAACTGCGCATGGCTACATGCAAAAAATGACAATAAAAATGAAGTCATGCTTTTTATAATGTGACTACTAGAATAATTTTATGTGAGTAACTACTATTTGGGATACATTTAAAATACTAAGAAATCCTTAGATGGCTGTTTCAGCATACTGTATTAATCAACTCAGGCATAATTGTATGATGGCCCAAAAGTCAAACTTTTCCTTAAGTTTCCTGACCTTGACCTGAAGAAAATGTTATAACAAAATTTCAGATTGGGTTTCTTCAAGGCAACAGTTCCTCTTACCTAAACATACCTTTGAAATGGAGAGAAAGAGCTTGCTGATAAATGTTTCAACACCACACTTTATTAAAACAAGTTATTTCTGTTGTTTACTATGTGGTTAGGCCATGATGAAAAGCAGATCTTCACCAATACATTTTTGTGCAAATTCCTTACCTTTCTGTTTACAAAAGAAAGTGAAGTACCTTTCAGTGGTATTTGTCACAGAGCACTAGCAGCCAACAATGCACACTGTCAACTGCTTAAGGTTTCACTTCCTAATTAACTTTCCTAGAAGCAAAAGAACTGTCTAAAAACACAAAGCGCTCACATTTACCCTTCTGCCACTCCATCCTATTCATCCTCTGCCCCACAGCTGTGGCCACTGAGAGCAACAAAGTCCTGAAGGAGGGTCCCCACAGCCCAGAACATCAAGGGGGTAACCTGAGCAGCCTGACTACATAGCGAATTAGTTATCATCTGCTTTAGCGGGGGGGGTTTAAAAGATTACCACTCAAATGCAATTCCACCACAAACCCCTCGATGCTAACGCTTTTCTAAACCAACACATTTCTCTCTTTTTTTTGCCTTATATAGATAACTTCCCATTCAAATTCCATGGTTTCTTTCTAGGCTTGTTAAGTGAATGCACTCTCCTCAGGTACAAATCATCTTTTGTTCTACCAAATAGCAAAAATACTAAACATAGCTGAAATTATTATGGAGGGTGTTAAGATCTACTTGAATGTGATCAACAGAAAAAACAATATTCCATGGACCAGCTCACAAGTATTGTTATGCTTTTCAATTACAAAACAGTTTTAATAGTCCAAAATGCAGGTCAGTACAGAAATAGGCATGAATCCTGCCTATTTCAAACATACTCCCCTATTTCTTCTCATCGTTAATCGTGGATCCACTTTTGAGTATCAGGTATGTCTTTTAGAGCACGATTGGTTTACCTGAAGCAAACTTCTGCGATAATTATCAAAGTATGAACCAGCTGGCAAGTGCTGAACACAGATGTTGAACACAAATATGATTTCACCAAGTTTCTACAAACAAGCATTGGCTAAATCCTGTCTGAACAATGTGCCCCATCTTCTGCTGTTTGCTGACCTTTGGGCTGGACCGGGCTTTTATTACCCTTACCATGATTTAAAAACAACTTTAGCATGAGTCTCAAAGGCACAGAAAACCAGCATGYTTTGATTTTTCTACTATAAGTTTCTTTCTTGTCAGGATGATTGTAAAATATTAATTGCATTATACCTTGGATGTCTCGAGATGATTGCAGACTGTGAAGCTCTTCTAAATACAGGCATGCAAGCTGATCRACCCAGCACACATTCTGGTAGCTAAATTGCAAAATGACAGATTCATCAACTGAATGAGCTGCTATCAGATAATATTAGCTGGCAGACGTCTCAAAAGAAATAGTTGACATCTGCAGAGCTCTGGCAATTAACTGTGTACAGGTCCAACACCTGCCCCAGTGATAGTATTTATTTCACAAATCATTTTAATGGCCATTTTCTCCAGCACACAAAATACTTGGCCTCGAAGGTAAAAAGTTCAGCGCCAGCCACCTCTCCGCTGCAGCGTACAAAGCAGAAAGAGAAGAAAGGGAGACAAAGTGCTACAGAGCTGGGCGTTGAGTGATTTCCCTGCCTCCCACTGCCACCCAGGTGAGCCGGGACACCCGGAGGGGGACGGCAGCCGGGCCGATGGCCGCCCGCCCAGCCCCAACGCCGCAGCACTCGGCCGGCAGCCAGGACCAGCYGCCAAGCCCCTCGCCTGCAAAGGGGCTCCTCGGTGTTTACTAACAAACAGCGGGGCTCTTTCGCACACAGGGGAGCGGAGGCCAGCAGTGGCACGAGGCTCCACCGGGAGCCGGGCAGCCCTGCCGGCGGCAGGTCGCAGCTTCCCTCTCCCCACTGTGCTCCGAGGGGTGAGCTCTGCCGGGGCGATGCCTGCTCGGCCGCTCATAACACAACCACCGCTTTTACAGTAGAAGAGGCAATGACACTAATAACCCCTAATCCTCCTAAAGGCTTTCTGGTCCYTTGCCAGGTCAGCTTTAATCGACTGTGACTGTAAAAAAGTAAAACTTCTGAGGGGTGGGTTACATTACACAGCGAACCTTACAAATGCATCAAATCCAGTCCCCTAAAACCAGGGAGGATAGCTGCTTAAATAGCCATCTGCTCACGGAGAGCACAGACAATCTGCTTAGGAAAACATGACTAGCAAGTAATCGTGCAAGTAACAATCTGATTTCCAATAAGTTTGATTCACTAAATAGCCGTGTTCCAAGTCAGCAAACCCACAGGTACCCTATTTCAATGGTAAGCCGGAGAGATTTAGATTCCCAGTGATGTCAAATATGAGGTTGAGGTATTGTGCTCTAAGCTCCATTTCTACTGCAGACTCGTGAACATACAAATGGCTGTAAGCGCTCAAAGCCAATGCGTCAATGCCACTTAACAGCAACTTCTGGGCTTAGGTACCTCAAGTGTTTGGAAATGACCTTGTTTTCCATGTCTGAATCAACAGTCCAGACATGCAGTGAAGATTAATAACATGATTCCTTTCTATAATAAAAAAATATTTATATAAGGAAATACAATAAATGTATTAGCAGCGGGAAATCCCATCTCACTGGGACAAGTCCAAATGTTGCTTCCTAACTGCAAACTATAAAATGCAAAGTGCAGTGGGTACCACTGAAATGGAACTATCTAAATTAAGTTAAYGGAGGCATTTTCTATTCTGAGATTTTGGAAGCAACAAGACATCTGTTAGGATAAACAGGAAAAACTACAGAAGTGAAAAGCTTACCGGGTAGCCCACTTTCTGTTCAGGAACTTCCTTCCAACCATTTTTAAACAAGGCACGTAAAAATTTCCGTACCTGCAGGGTCATATTTTTGAGAGCACATGTGTTATCTGAGAACACAAGAAGCAAGGTATGCCTCCTGTCATGGTAAATAATCTGATAAATACCCATGAGCCCCATCTCAGCCGTTGTGCTTAATCTTCTTGGCAAATTGGTGGGTTTTCTTCTTTTTTACCAGACTGATTCTCACGGGGGTACTGCTCACATTTGCTCACATAGCAGTTGTGTGCAGATAGTGTCCACGCCATGTAACCACTCTCCCTCATGAGCAGCAGGTAACACTTCACTGCAATGCCAGGATAGAGACACGTAACACCATGCTATGATTTCACAAGGAAAAATTTGGTGCAAAAAAGCTGTGCCTGGCAAGCCAGCATACACAGATATTACTGATTTGTAACAGCTCACCGGACACCACACTACACACAGAAAAAGATTATCATTGTTCATATGAGCTTATACTTTAAACAGGCATCCTGGCAGAGGAGGGCTGTTTCGTGTCCTAAAACACCTTGCTTTCCCTCCCTCACCCCTGCCTGCCACTCATGTTTTGCAGACCTGTAACTAAACCTGGTTGGTATAGATATCCCTTTGAAAAATTCCAGGTGTTCAGCAAAAAGATGCAAAAAGCATATTTTTATTGGCTAAAACACGAAATGTTCAGATTAGGAAATTCAGCTCTATTTGTACAGAAGAGCTGCAGCCCTGGAGCCTCACACCCATTTTCTCCTCTGAAGATCAGGCTACACCTCTCTTGTGCATCTCCTCAAAGGCCCCTTCTTTCAGGCTGCAGCTAGACAAAGAGAGGGAATTTCCATTTTGTGGGACGTTGAGTTCCAGCTGAAATATGAAATGCACATTTGGAATTTCCAACATTTTTTCAGTGAGGGAAAAATCAAAACATTTCCATCTGAAATGAAACAGAGCAGCTGACTGCGCCAGTCCTGGACCATCCAAGGAGTCCCACAGCCTYGAGGTCAGGGTCAAGGCGGTGACCTGAGTAGATCCCAGGTTACCAATACCTTGCACCCTTGGCAAGCACCTCGGCAATCCCTGGCACTGCTACCCCATCCTGCYGAAGGCAGACAGGCAGGAGCATCACGGTGCTCTCACCAGCTGCATCCCGGCTGCTGCTGGGCGTTAGTGCTCTCTTCCTTTCTTCCCGTTACATATTGTGGCTTTTGAGCTATTTTAGGTTTTTGGACTAATGTTCTTGTATTTCCAAGAGGGTGCTGGGGACACAGAGGGAGGGCGAGTATATCCAGATGCTCATATGGGCTTTTCAAGACACAGCCTTTAGCGCTTGGGTTTTGCATTGGCGGGAGGAAGGGAAACCGAACCCAAATATTCAGTTACTGTCATAAACTTCTTGAATTCTCTCACTTTCAATACTTCTAAAATTAGGGCCATGCACCATTGCCTCACTATATCCTTTTCACTCTGCTCTTCATAGATATTCTATATGAGGCTAGTCTACAGTTTCTGTCATCATTAGAGGATTTCATGACAAATGGGCTATAAGCCTGAACCTTTAATCCTTCCTATTCATGCGAGCGTAGAGACCCCAGGGAGTGCCTGCATTGTATTCTCATGGATGAGATTCTCTCAATGTGAATCTCTTTCCCCTGAGGATATTCAACAYCCACCTCACCAATGGCAGCTTTCTGAAGGGAGGTCCCTACAACTCCTCTATGTGATTCTTGACACTAACAACGAAGTAGTTATGGATAACAAATGCTTCATTACATGTGGCAAAATCCCTGTACGTAAGAAAGTCAAATAGCAAAACTCCTGTGGCCATTAGGCCATGATGAGCAGATCATATAGTCCAAAGGCTACACATGGAAACTGTCAGTGCATCCCTGTTTAAAAATATTATATCCATCTTGGGTTTTTTATTCCTATTATTTCCTGGCCCATAGCAAGATCCAAGAAATCCTAAATTTCATCTTTCCTAGAAAGCATTTTAATAAGCCTAAYGCTCCTCCCATCGTATTCCTTGAGAGCAGAAAGATTAGGCTGGATTTTCAGATAAAACACTCATTAGCTGGAGAAAAATTTAAAAATCAACCATGAATTTCATAGGTAAAAAACTAAGAAGGAAGCAGAGTTAAGATTATACTTAGAAAAAAAAGTCAAATTCAGTCAGGTAAGAAATGCATGGTCAAGATCCTTAAGCACTCTACATAATAAGGTGTAATAATGTGACAAAATAATTATGTAATTATGATGGAATTATTTTAATGGCCTGGTTCCAGATTAAAGTTATTTTTAAAGACAATTCATGCATTTTTCACCTCCTGATGCGCCTAAAGATAGAGTTAGTGTTCCGTAGATGTTTTAACTGTAAAAATTCTCATTTAAAACCTTTTTTCTTAATTTCATTCTTACAAGCAGGTTTACTACTGCACTAAAAGCATGCAAAACTTCCAGACCTGGCCAAAAAGTTGATGTGGCTTTGAATTAGATTGGTCGTACCTGAAGAGTGTAAAGTGGCTGGAGCTTGCTGGTAATTCTGACCTTCATTATTGTCTATGGACTGTGTGACAGGATGGAGAGCCCTGAATCTCAGTGTCTAAACTTTTGACTGTGCTCCTGCATCATTTCTCTGAACACAGTGGGATCGTATGGGCCAAGCAAGAGAAACCTCTAGCAGTGTCCCTCCCAAAAGTACTATATACACGTTATCTGCAGATGAAAGGCTGTGAATGGCAGAGTCACCTCTAAGACCCTAAGGATTTTGTAGCTTAAGTTGTCATTACATGCACACTGCTCCACTGGCAACACAATTAATGAGTCTGGTTTTCTACAGCCTTGTGTCCTTTGTCCCCTATTTACCCTTCCTCCCCACCAAAATGATCTCAGCCTCACTCTCTGCTGTGGGGGACAGCCCAGAGAGCAAGAAACAGCAGGGGTTGATGATCTGGGCAGGCTGCATGTGCCGTTTGGGCAACCCAGGTCTTCTAGGCTTTCCTGCAGCAAGAACATCRATCTGAGCCATTCATCTCAAATGAAATGCCTTCACAAAACTTGTAGGAAGCTGCTATTTCTCCCAAATCTGGTTAATTTGGCTAAAAATAAACTAAAGTATTGAAGAATTCAACAGTCAGGAAACATCAAATTTAAGTTTGCCTGCATAACTAATATTTAACTAGCATTTTGCTGTTTTTTATTAGATACAGGTATTTTACCACAGGATCCCTATCCCATTCAATTCACAGGGCAAACATATTTTAGAAATGGATCCAAATTATGAAAGGAAGACTGTTATCTGCAGGACTTCTCCTTCCTTCCTTGAAGACATTAAAAAATGAATGAGGCAGGAAACTGCAGAAGGAGAACGGAGAAGTTCATGCCTGCAGCTTCTGAAAACTTGGATACCAGCTCAAAGCCAGACATTTCACATGCGGTCACTAGTTGCAAAGACTTCATTTGTTGAATGCCTGGCAGAAGACCTTGGCACTTGACTCCTAAGCATTCCCAGATACAAGTCCCTGGGAGCTAAGTCCATCTAACGTTATGTACTCTGCAGACCCTTGCCTCCTCCAAAAGGGTGACCAATATAAATAATCACTTCTGGTCTCAGTTCATAAATATTTTATCAGCCCACTTCTACAACTGGGTTAATATCCCCTTCATATCACAAAATCCACTGTTTTAATGATGCAGTGATTAATATGAAGAAATACACCTATATCACACCCATTACCATCCCTAGAAAACAAACCTACATTAACGAATTTGCCTGTCATCAGAGCTGGGGTTGAACGGGGTGCAGGAAATCAGGTGTGGGACACGCTCACTGAGCATCGAAGGGATGCAGCAGTGTTAACAGCTGCTCAGTAATTAAGAGTTTACACTTACAGTGTGTGCAGAAAGAAGCGTCGGCTCTGTGGAAAACGGATCATTTGAGCAAGTAATTTGGACCTGTATATGGAAAAAAACAGGGCCAAATGAAGGCTATGTGACCTTAATATTTGCATTTAATGCTGGCTATTCAGTGCTTCATTTTGCAGTCTTGATGATGTTGCTTGAAGAATTAATTGTTTCAAACCTATGAAATTAGAAGTGAAAAACCTCATGGAGAAAAACCCAGTCTCGGGATCTTTGCCTCTATTTTGTCTCTCATAGGAGAATTTTAGCTGGTGTAGACTTTTCTGTCCTTCAGCTCCAAGCTTGTCTTGTCCTTCTCTTCTCCTTCAGACCTGTCCTGGCCTACTCCTGTCTCTTCTCCACCCTTGACTCTTCATCCCTTTTCCCAACACCCATCCCAAGCTCTCTCTTTTTGGTTTCTCCTGTGTTTCTCCCCAGTGCTCCACCCACCAGTGTTCTGCCACCACTTCCTCCTGTCCCTCTGCCCTGAGCTCTCCCCGCACTGCTCATGGCTCCTGTCCCCTTGTCCTGACAACCTCAGGTCCTGCTGCCTGGCTCTTCATCCAGACTCCCTGTCCAACTTCCACCCGCCCCAGCCTCCCRTGTGCCCTGCCCTGGGCAGGGTGGCTGAAACTAGGCAAATCAAGGTATGTCCAGTCAAATATTATTTTTTAGCTGTTTATGTCAAAGAAGTCTCTGCTAAGCATATGCAAACCTGTTTTTTTTCAAAACTTTGCAATATAACCAAATTTTATGTCATGAAGATAACCAAGAGTACAGTCACAAAAAAAGGCCATATTTCCAGTCCTGATRCCAAAGCCTGGTGGGACTCCGAATTAAGGGTTTTTTTGCCCAAAATGTCAAAAATAGGAACAAGGAAATATTTTAATGAACTGATTTCTTAAAACTGAAAAAGTTTCGTAAGAACTTTCCCAAAACAACCCTCCCCCTGCATTATGCAAGTAATCTTCATTTGGGTGGAAAAAAACCATGAAAAAGTAGTCAAAGTTAAGCAAAATTTTCTTAGAACAAGATTGAAAATATGTAGCATCAGCAAAACTGCTTGTAATAGCAGTTAAATACAACAGTGTGTAAAAACTTAATCATAAATTATTTCTTCAAATGTATCCTGTGCAAAAYATCATCTTGCACAATGCATTACAGCTGAACTACAGAGGAAGTGTCTTTTTTAAGCAAGAGCATTTAACAGGCATAAACACTAAACTTGTCCAAGGATCACATCTTTAACTACRGATCCAACTTACATCTAATTTTAGCTTAGAAACTGGTTGGAAGATTTACTTGTGAAATGCCAGAAAACTTATCCAATGTGCAGTGTTGTAAATTGCTAAGGACTGGCTGCACCTTTTGTATAAACCCAGAGATTTAATCCCTTCAGAGCAAATTTTAGTCTTAAAAATGTCATCATGCTTGGGCCTTCCAGAATGCTTTATCATTTACTATTATTTATTGATTCTTACATAAACAAATTCAGCTAGCAGAAAAGGATCCTCAGTACCATAAACTAGATGAGTACAGAAAGAGGCAGAATAATTCCCAAAGTTACCAGCTAATTGTATTTCTATTTGAAACCATTATACGTGGACTTTTTTTTCACTTTGTACTGTTAATTAGTGCTTCCCTGATCAAATTCACTTGCTTTAAAGCTTCTTGATTATTAAATGGTGCTTGCTAGTTTAAACTAATCCCAAATAAGAAAAAAAAAATGTTTAGTTGTGCAGCAGAGATTAAAGGGCTTCAACATGCTCACTGTTAACAGGAAGTAAAGAAAATACATTTCTTCATCAAATAATTTTCACAAAGTCTCATATATTTCATCAAAAATGGCCATTAGTGTTATTTCAAAGAGATGCCTGTGGTTTCTGCTAACTACTTATTACACAACCATCATTTTATAATATAAACCAATGACTTGGTGATAAAGCACACCAGTTGGAAACATAAACAGATGCATTATGGACAACTTAAGTACTGCTTTCTCTTCTACAAATTCATTCTATGTCAGTTAAAAGGAAAAATCAAAGGAACCTTATGTTTAATAATATTTAGATATTCAGGCTATGCCTAAACTTAGCAAATTAAAGCAGTTCCAATATTCTATGTTGCAGAATACTGAATTCCAGCTTCAAAAATTAAATGAGATGGAAAATGCTTATGATCCCTTGATAAGCATAGCTAGGAATGAACTGGCATATGGAGGAGAAAGAAAAGCCAAAACCAGCAAGAGTTGTGCTGTGCAGGGCTTTTGTAATGACTTTGTGGCCCTATTTCCCAGATTATGTTTCCAG
The DNA here is from genome assembly GCA_035582835.1 of Phoebastria nigripes. Lineage (NCBI taxonomy): Eukaryota > Metazoa > Chordata > Aves > Procellariiformes > Diomedeidae > Phoebastria > Phoebastria nigripes. The sequence goes on along the minus strand of JAYKAV010000511.1, from coordinate 411,618 downwards.
TTTTTGAAAATCAGACAGGCAAAGAAGTACATGAAAACCATTTTGAAAAAACAAATTCTTCTGCAGAACTATCTACATGTTTTTATAACTATCCCATGGTAATGTAGACCCAATCCTAAAACGCATACACAAGCATGTAAYCTCACCTGCAGGATAATGCCCTTGTCTCTAGCAGTGCCTTCAAGGAAAGTAACACTCCAGCTGTGCAGCAGAGTTTGCCTGTTTGCTGGCRTGGACAATCTCGTATTCAGGTTACTTTAAAAAGAGTTCAGGCCTTTACTACTGCATACTTTAGAAGAAATCTCAAAAAATGTATCATCCTTCACCTTGTAGCAAGGGATGAGTTGATTGAACTGCTCTCGGAAGGGAACTTCAACACACCAACTCATTTTTTAAAAGGAAAAACCCTAGAAACCAGCAGAGTAATTTCCATTTCTCTGGACAGTCTCCATTAGCTGTCTTACAAATTGTCCCTTTAAATGTAGCCCCAAGAACAGCACCCTTCTCATGAGTCATTTCCCAATGGAGGAAAGGCTTCCATTAGCAACACTTTCAACATGGTCTCCTACAGCATCCTTGTGTCCAAGGTGAGTCTTTACAGTCCTGATGGCTGGACTACAAGATGGAGGAAAAACTGGCTGGATTTTCCATTTCAAAGGGTAGTGGTTACTGGGTAGTACCCTACGTAGTGGCTGGTGAGAAGAGGAACTCCTCAAGGGTCTATCCTGGGACATGTCAGGAAGACTAGAGACAACAGGTATAAATTGGAACAAGAGGGATTCAACCTGGATATAAGGAAAAAAATTCACCCTCAGATAATTTAGCATTGTAATAGGTTGCCCAGAGAGGCTGTACAGTCTCCATCCTTGGAGGTCTTCAAGCCCAACTGAGTAAAGACCTAAGCAACATGGTCTGGCCCCATAGGGGACCCCACTTTGAGCAAGAGGTTGGACTAGGGACCTCCTGAGGTCCCTCCCAACCTCAGTTATTTTACAGTTGTGCAAAGAGGAACAGTGGTGTCAACCAGAGTGATAAACAGTGATAAGCCCTTATTCCCCCTTCGACAAATAAGACCCAAAGTTTTGGTGCTGTACAACCACCCACAAGCTTGGGAGCTGTGACCAACTCACAAGTCGTCCAAACCCCATCAGGGGATCCTGGGCAAGCCTGTTTTCCAGAGACATCCGTAATTCCTGCAATCCTTTCCAAGTGCTTGCAACTACCTAGTAGTACCATTTGTGTCCTAACTGATCCAGGTCCCTCTTTGGCCAGGCACTGAGAAAGCGAAACCTGCTATGTCTGGCTAAGACCATGCAGTGCTGCATCAAGAGCTGCAGAGCACATCATGGATCTTTGCACCAGCCTTATACACAGGTTGGGGAAGTGAAATGGAAAAAAAATCCCAGAAGTTATCCTGGCCTCAAGCGAACAAGAAATTAAATTAACCAGCAGAGTTCATAAGGATCACTGTTAGAGGGAGAGAGGAACTGCTAAAATAAGGACTTACACACCTTTGATTGAACCAACAGTAAAATAAGTAATACTTTCATAGGCTTCTGAGATGTCCCAGACTTGCACAAGTTAGCACAAGCACAAGCGAACAAGAATCTTTCTGCTGATCTGATGTTCACAGTTTACTCAGTTTCTACTTTTTATTTCTTTCCTTTAATCTATTAGGATTTTTATGTTATAAACAGTTTATACTGTCTGTGTGTGATGCTCTGCACAATGATCTAGGGCCACTTTCTATCAACACAACTCCAAAACAAGACAAGTCCCAAATTTGTTTTGCATGGAATTCTGATATTTTTTCAGCATTTTTTACAGAAACAAAAAAAAATCATGGAAGTAAAAAAATGCAATCTTTATTTTCATGAAAACCTGTCAATTTTGCTATTGCTTTTTCTGTGTCAGGTTTTTTGGAAGATTTTTTTCTTTTGAGAAAACTGAAAATGTCATTATGTTTTGTTCAGAATATTTCAAGTAGTAGATAAATAAACAATACTTGCAAAACTGCCATAGCCAATTGACTTTCAACCTCACATAACTCAGTTGCTGTATTTCTTCTACTGCATCCTGTTTGAAAGCACCAGAGGAAAAATATCAAGAGTGAGGACTCCAGTTGTTGCCAGTGCTGCCCTGCCTCCCTTTCTTCAATACCTTAACCCAAAGGAGCAAGTTAAAATGCAGAGTGCTAATTAACCATAAAACAGTCATGAGGCAGTTTCTTGCACTACGTCTCCAGACCCATTGCTGTAAAGGGAACTATCTGACTCCATGTAGTGTGGTGAAGCAGTAAGGAGAGGAGGGATGCTCCAAAGCAATATTTGGTACCAAACACTGAAAGAACGTGACAGTGTGCATCAGTATAATACACCTGGTTAATTTTTAAATCAAAGAAGGAAAAAAGGAAAACATGGCTAAATTTAAGCTCTTAACATTAATTGCCTAATGAAGAGTGACAAGAGTCTATGTAATAGGGTCATTTTATATTAAGAACAAACAGTGCCCTCTGTGGTTTAACAGAAAATGTGGTGTTGGTTTCTTCTGCATTGTATTTTTAAACACAGAAGCTAAGAGCACCCAAAATTGCCCTATTTAGTATAACACTTAGCTCGATGAAAATCTTCAGTCATTTTAGCATGCTTGCCTCAGGAATGCAGATTACAAGTAGCAAACAGAAAGTAATCCACAAATAGCTTTAGAATCCTGTTTGAAAAATTGGCCTGTGAGCTATGTAGGTCTAAAAGCCAAGTGAGTACATTATGATCCAAAAAAGTGAACGATTTTTTTAAATGATTTATGTAAACTAGGAAAGAAAAACTCACTTTAAAACAAACTTGAGCGTGTATCGTTGATACGATCACATTTTAGAATACACTAAGTGTTCCAAATGGCCCTCAGATCAATTTTGGGAAGTAAACAAAGCTCAGCTTTCAATGAGATTTAGGTTTTAAAACACATGAAATTAGGTATAGGTTAATTCAAACATTCATTAAATCCAGACTGCCATGAGTTATATTCCATGGTCTAAAGTGATGACTAACGCAGATAACAGTCATGCTTATGCAATCTGTTACAGATAATATGTTAAGTAAAATAGTTTGCACAATCTCTGAAATAAAGGATCTTTCCAGTTAACAAAGGAGCCAAAATTAAAACATAATTTAAAACATGCATTTTGTTCTATATTTGAAATCAGAGAGTGTGTCCACATTTTATACACACACATAGGTGTGCATGCACGCGCGCGCGCAYACACACACACATTATTTTAATAGATGCCAGGTGGGAAATGTACTTGACATCCAGTTTACTTTCGGCGATGCGAACACGGCGGCCTCGCCGTCGTGCTCRCGCAATACAGAGCAGCCTGCAGCGGCTGCTGAGGAGCACAGCCCCTGCCGGGGCCGGTGGCACCATGGCCCCAGGACCTGGGGTGACACACTTTGTCACGGAGGAGCAGTGCCAGCTGGGACACATCCTGGGGGCACCTATGGACCTCGGGAGGAGGAAGCAGCCGAAATCAGTTCCCGTCCCCTGCGAGCAGACACTTCTGCAAGTGGAAAGAGGACACAGCCCAGGGAACTGCACTCAGAGGCGGATCTCAGCCTCCCCTTTTGGAAGGGAGCCTTTGGGGAATTGAAGGGTTGCTGTGCATTTCCTACCCTGCTTGCTTCTCCCCCGCTCCAGCTGACCTTTGCCTCCCCCCTCCATGGTTTGGACAATGGTAGTGGGGGACACCTCTGCAGACTGAGGGCAGGGGTGATGGTGAACAACTGAGCCCCAAAGTGGGGTCCAAACCATGCATGTTTCCCCGCTGTGTAAGGCGCTATGATTTTTGCCACTATTAGCATCTGGAAAAGTCTTCCTTGATGGTAATTTATAGTAACTCGTGTTCACAATCCTACGAGCTCCAAGCTGTGCACCAAGACTGCCCTGGACACTCTGCCAAGCTGAAAGATGCTGGTTGGCACCCAAAGACCTTATAGTCCAAGCACAGGTGAGAGTAGGTGGAGGAGGGGGCCCCTTGAGTACGCAGCATCTCACCATGTCAAGACCCCATCTGCTGGCAGAGTCTTTCCAAAACTTTAATATGCAATGACTAACCTGCCTTTGGGGGAGATACAGGGAAAACCATAACCCTCCGCAGCTCAGTTTCAGTGGTTAGTCAGCTGAAGCATCAGTGTGTTGTTCTCACAGGCACCAGGATGAGACCTGCGGAAGCAGCTGGAGGAATAGCAAAGCAGGTTTACAATACAATAAAGCTATTACCATACTTCATCCATGGCTGTTTGTAAAAAGCTCTGAAGATGTAAAGAGTAATATAAGCACTGAGTGATATTATTAGTGTTTCAAAAGCTACTTTGGCTTTTAGGTTTGATAAATTTACAGCATGCAAAAAGCCATCTCCCAATACTCTGTCCCGTAGCTGGAAAGCCATCAGTGGGCAGACAGTGAAAAATAAACTCACAAGTATCTACCAAAACACTTACATTAATTCAGAATACTCGTATTTGTAAAGTATTATAGTGTAAAGTATTATTAGAGTTAGCTGGATGTCTGAGATGGATATGGGAAGACGAAATTAAATATTTATTTTACTACCCTGGGTGTCACTTTTGTTATGATATCTGGGTGTAGAGTGCTTTTCTGGCTGGGACTTTCTATAAACTCAGCATTGCGGGGCACAGCACAGACCTGTCTAAATAATCTCCAAAGGCACTTTCACTTTGCTGATTATTGTTGATATAGGTGCAAGTATATGGAACCTCCTGCTGTATTGTCCAAGCACCTCTTTATCCCCTGGCATGAAACTTCAGCACCTCGATTTTGTGGCACCTGGGAACATTTCCCAGTTCCTAAGAAGTGGCTGGTTTGCCTGAAAAACCCAGGGAAAACATTTCTAAGTTACTATTCTGGGCTTGTAGTTTTGTAACAAGGAGCTGGTTCTGCAGTCAGGTCTTTTCAGCATTCCCTTCCCTTTCGCCAATAGGCAACTGATTTCAGTGGAAAGTCTGGGGGTTGTGACTAAAYTAACATTTACCAAAAAGGGGCATTTTAATCATAAAAGAAAGCATTAGAAAAAGAGGTCAGGCAAGTGGACACTCTGCCAAAACAAAAAAATTAATAAGTACATAAAATACAAAATATATATAAGAAACCCACCTTGAGCTGTTGTAACAGGGTCTCATGGGAGCTGTGGGCAAATTGTTTCCTGTCTCCACTTTCATCCATGGCTGCATTTCTTGGCCAGACCTCATCTCCTGGGGTGCCAGAATGACTCCCAGGATACACTGTGAATAGGATCCACTGATGATATCTGTGAAAGATATAGGGGAGGAAAACAACTCTTAATAGGACAAAACCAAAAGATTCTTAAACTATTGTTCCATGTTTGTGCGGTGATCAAAGTAAAAAACAGAAAAGTCACAAAACAGCTAAGGTATAGAAATACATAATCAACCTATTTAGAATGACTTGGATAATAATTTGGATATTATATCACAGAAGAAAGAAAGGAGACATAATTAACAAATCTATTATTTATAGGATTAGATTATCATCTTGTTGAAGCCTCAGGCATCTTAGTGAAAAGCCATCCTGTAGGCCAACCAGGAGTATAAAGGCACCTTGATTCTTAAAGAGAGCCTGAGGCTTCTATTTTTCTCATTAATATCTAAATATATGTCCCTACCAGCTTATTTCCAATTTTCTCATGAGCCGCTGTCATGGTTTAACCCCAGCCAGCAACTAAGCCCCACCCAGCTGCTCGCTCACTCCCCCCTGGTGGGAGGGGGGAGAGAATCAGAAGGTAAAAGTGAGAAAACTCGTGAGTTGAGATAAAGACAGTTTAACAGGTAAGCAAAAGCTGCGCACACAACCAAAGCAAAACAAGGAATTAATTCACTACTTCCCATCGGCAGGCAGGTGTTCAGCCATCTCCAGGAAAGCAGGGCTCCATCACGTGTAATGGTTACTTGGGAAGACAAATGCCGTAACTCTGAATGTCCTTCCCCTTCCTCCTTCCCCCAGCTTTTATTGCTGAGCATGACGTCATATGGTATGGGATATCCCTTTGGTCATTTGGGGTCAGCTGTCCCAGCCGTGTCCCCTCCCAACTTCTTGTGCACCCCCAACCTACTCGCTGGTGGAGTGGTGTGAGAAGCAGAAAAGGCCTCAACTCTGTGTAAGCACTGCTCAGCAATAACGAAAACATCCCTGTRTTATCAACACTGTTTCCAGCACAAATCCAAAACATAGCCCCATACTAGCTACTGTGAAGAAAATTAACTCTATCCCAGTCAAAACCAGGACAGMCGCATGTTCAAAGTGTTGCAGGTAGCATGGATGGTTTCCGACAGACACCAAGAGTTGCATCAGGGTAAACTGAAGTGCTCTTTGAAAGGCACTTAAAGAATAATGCARTCATCAGGAACTGTCAACATGGGTTCACAAAGGGAAAGTCCTGTTTAACTAATTTGATATCTTTCTATGATAAGGTCACCTGCCTAGTGGATGAAGGGAAGGCAGTCGATATGGTTTTTCTGCATTTTAGTAAGGCTTTTGATACTGTCCCTCAYAGCATCCTTCTGGACAAGTTGTCCAACTGTGGCATGAGTGGGTTCACAGTGCGCTGGGTGAAGAACTGGCTGAAGGGCGGAGCTCAAAGGGTTGTAGTGAATGGGGCTGCATCTGGCTGGTGACCGGTCACCAGTGGTGTTCCTCAGGGTTCAATTCTAGGGCCAGTTCTGTTCAATACCTTTATCAACGATCTGGATGCAGGAGTTGAATGCACCATTAGCAAGTTTGCTGATGATACCAAACTGGGAGGTGCTGTAGACTCTCCTGACGGACAAGAGGCCTTGCAGAGGGATCTAGATAGATTGGAGCATTGGGCCATGATTAATGGGATGAAATTTAACAAGTCCAAATGCCAGATTCTGCACCTGGRGYGGAGTAATGCCAGGCAGAAGTATGAATTGGGAGAGGAGTGGCTGGAGAGCAGCCCTGCAGAAAGGGACCTGGGGGTGCTGGTTCACAGCAGGCTCAGGTTGAGTCAGCAGTGAGCCCTGGCAGCCAAGAGGGCAAACCGCATCCTGGGGTGCATCAAACACAGCATAACCAGCCGGTCCAAAGAGGTGGTTATCCCGCTGTATTCAGTGTTGGTGCGGCCTCACCTTGAGCACTGTGTGCAGTTCTGGGCCCCACAATTTAAGAGGGATGTGAAGGTCCTGGAATGCATCCAGAGAAAGGCAACACAGCTGGTGAAAGGGCTGGAAGGCATGTCCTATGAGGAGCGGCTAAGGACTTTGGGCTTGTCTAGTTTGGAGAAAAGGAGGCTGAGGKGCRAYSTTRTTRCTCTCTAYAGCTTCCTGAGGAGGGGAAGTGGAGAGGGAGGTGCTGATCTCTTCTCCCTGGTATCCAGTGATAGGACACATGGGAATGGTTCAAAGCTGTGCCAGGGGAGGTTTAGGCTGGACATTAGGAAGCATTTCTTTACCGAGAGGGTGGTCAAACACTGGAACAGGCTTCAAGAGAGGTGGTCAATGCCCCAAGCCTGTCAGTGTTTAAGAGGCATTTGGACAATGTGCTTAATAACATGCTTTAACTTTTGGTCAGCCCTGAAGTGGTCAGGCAGTTGGACTACATGATCATTTTAGGTCCCTTCCAACTGGAACAATTCTATTTTATTCTATTCTACTCTATTAACCAATACAAGCATATGCCCATCTGCATGTAGGAGAGACACTTCATGTCACCGAAAAGAAAAAAAAAGTAAAAGAATCAAATCACAGCACATAAGAAGAGCTATTAATTCACCTGCTCTATCTTGTTGACAGCACAGGATGCTCCTMCAACAGAGCTTCTTCAGCACTACCTGGTTGGCTGTCACAGCGSTCTCAAGCGACAGTCTTCAACCAAGTGACAGTCTTCAACTGTTTGCCTACAGATGCAACTCTGTAGCTTAACTTATTTCATAGGTATCTGCCTGATGCTCGGCTGAAAATCAGTGTAGATTACAAACTGCCACCGCCAGAACTCCACTGAAGTCAYGTGAGGATTGCAAAAGACTTAAGTTAGGATGTCTCCTGCAGCAAAGGCAAAGGTAGAAAGCAGCTCTTCAGAGCAGCATGCACAGGACTATCCTTTCTCTTCCTACAGTCAGCTGTAGCATTTACTCCAGTTTACTAACTTCTGCAGCCAGGGAAGCGGGTGCCCTACAGACAAAAGGCCCCTTCCTTGCAAACCCCCGATCCACCTCTTGGTCATGACTATACTGTGCCCTGAACGCTGTACTGCTCCATGGGAAATTACAAATGAATATAGGCCTCATTTCACATAGACTCAAGGGAGACAAATTATTCCCAGTATTTCCAAGATTTTGAGCAATTGATTTTTCAGCTTTAGGTGCAGTTCTTTCAATAAAAATTATGTGAGTGACTAGGATGGGGGAAAGGCTGACTGATTGTTGCTAGCTTGGATTTTTAAGAGAGAGAAAAAGATAAGTAACATGGTAYCAGTAGCCCCGTTAGCTACCATTTGTGGGAATGAAGGCTTCGGAGTCAGCGCTCTGCCTCGCGACATGAGGGAAGAAGACACCAGAGCAAGAATGAGATGTACCTGTTCCACCGGGTTTGCACCAAGACAGGATCAGACATGCACTGGATTAGCACACTGCAGATTTTCTCTGGGCAAGGGAGGACTAGCAAAATGTGGGATGCACAGGTCCATTCGAAGCTTCACAGCATACTCTGGTGGTCACTGACACTCAGCGTAACCTCAGTTGACCCAAAACATTTCATCCAGTCTCTAGCTCAGAACAGATATATTCTCTTTGCCTCTCCAGATTCCTTAGCTTTTCATCCCTTTCCCCAAATTCTTCCCTATCAGTCCCAGCCTCCCAGACAGCATTATAAACTCAGCTATTCATCCAGTAGATTAATATATTTATTACACCAGTGCGGTTTGTTATGTTCTTCTGCTTTGACCTTCTGTATAAAAATAACACATAAAATTTCCCTACAATAATCATTTGAATGAGACCACATCTTCTTTTAAAAATTCTGATTTTAAAGTGTTCATTGAAGGAAATGTGCCACATTCATGTAATATAGCTCAAATGGTTAACACCAGTCTCTGAAAATATTTGAGCCCTATTTCTACTCCAAAACTGTCAAGCTGCAGCTCACAGTCCTTAGGTTGTCTCACATTTGTTTTGTCCCATACTGTACCAGAGCTCTACCCCTTAGCATTGGTTAACTGGAGCCTTCATGCAACATAACCACCAATTCTAAGTAGTGAGAGTATCTTAAGGCTTTACCTTAAATTATAACTTCTCTTTTTATTAAAATAATCAGATTGAACCCCATGAGTCTTTCGCCAGAGGATCTAATCTTTCACCCCTTCTGATCTCCCTGTACCTACTATGATACCCTCTTTGTACACTGAAGGATCTGATCAGCTTATTTAGGAGATTACCTCGTCTGACAGCATCCTTTGGATAGCTACTTCTGACAAGTCAGAGCTACCTATCTCATAAGCAAGGCTCATTTTCTGTTTTCCAGAAGTGTGATATTACCTTTACCAGTGTGCTTGATTCAGAATACCCATTTTTTTTAGTAGCCACCTGTCCTTGTTACTTACCCCTCCCCAGTCCCCACATTGGTTGCAAACCTTCTCTGTAATGATTTCCTTTCAGGTCTTCAGTGAGAAAAATTGAAAAAGACAGGACCCAGAACTACAAGATGCAACTAAAAATAGACATATTCAGCAGTGGTGATCCATTTATTATGATATTATGGCATCTAATCCAGCTAGTACACTCCAGGGAGTAAACTACCTTGTTCTTGATTAAAATGTTACACAGCACTAAATCAAACATTTCACAAGACTTGCTTTTCAACCAACTTGTAAGTATATAAAAAAAACCAAACAAACAAACCACAGGTTATTTTCAAAGATTTTCCCTGAAAACTATGGTTTTGGGATTAATTATATTAACTTCCTCCATTCTTTATTAATTGAGACCTTCATCAGAAATTCTGTTTTTTTTACATGATCAGTGTAAAGGTAAAAAGCTTCAAATCACCTGGGCTGCAATTTTACCCCTTTTAATATGGTATAACTTTAATTTTTGCTCTGTCCTCTAAAACTTTGCACTGTTCCAAGACTTACTGAAAAGTACCATTAATCATCCAAAGAGCTCTTCGGCAAGCTCTTATAAAACTCTCAGATGCAAATTATCTAGACCTCCTGATTTTAAAATGTCTAGCTTTAGTAGCTGCTGTTTAACATCCTCTGAGAAACTGTTGGACCGGAAAGTGTTTCGGTATCAGGATCAGCATGTAATATGACTAATTCGCATGGCTTTTCCCCAAATACATAACAGAAGTATTTGCTTAACACTTCTGTTATTCCTCCATTATAATTGATACTTCTTCCATTTCTCCTCTCAATGGCCAATATTCTTTTTGTTCCTAAGCTTCCAGACCTCTTTCCTATTGTCTTTGGCTGTTGTGGACATCAATTTGTTCCTGTGATTTTTTATTTCTATTATCAGGCTTTTGGACTTCTTATTTGTTATTTAAAATCAAGCCTGTTAGTATACTACAGAATATGTGTTTTAGAGTTTATTCTATCTCCATATAGTAATCTGGTTATAACCGACTTATGGTGTAATTATGGCATGTAGTTCTGTGATTATTTCTTGTCTATCCACTAAGATTAAATCTGATACACTATTCAGTTCTGCTAAATTGTTTAAAATTCAGTACATCTTGAAAAGTCTACAGTATTTTAACATTGACAGAATGGGAGACCCAGCATGTCATTCAAATTGAAACTTCCAGGATCTTATGGGTTTTTTCGTTCCAGCACACAGTATAGGGAGGCATTAAAAAACCCCACTACTGTGATTTTGTGATTTCTGTTGAAAACTAATTAGAAGCGCCTCCTGTTTTCTCACAGAAAAGCATTCGGTGTCATTTTCATGACCTCATGTGAACCACGCCGGGAACATGGGACTGCAAGAGACATACCCAGACTCTTTCCCATGCGCAGCCACATCACATAATACCTTGCAGGCTCAGATTTTAATTTTTGTTGCTACAAGACATTTCCTTACAACACTCGAACAGTTTGAGTGGATTTTTTTCTATGTCATCTCCAGGCTTCAGCAGGCCCTTCTAAGAGATGAGCGTCAGAGCTGGATGCCGTATCCCCATCAAAGCCACTCTTCTACACAGGAATGTACAATGACAAGCAACACACACAAACTCCTTTCTCAAACGTTCAGCTGACACTAAGGATAAAACCACCACCCGTCCATCCCTTCTCCACTGTGCAGAAATGCTGAGCCCAGCCCCAAACAGCTGTGTCAGCCAGGAGCTCCCACCTGCTGGGACAATTTTCTATCTGATGCTGGTACCTGAGCAAAGGACATTTCATGCTGTACGGCCACAGGCGTGCATGCTCCAGGGAAACCCTCCATCTGCTGGGACCAAAGCAGCCGGTCGTGCCGTCATGCTCTGCTCTCCCCTTGTTTTCTCCCAGCACCACGTTCTCCGACCATAACTCCCCCGAAATCAGCATGCAAACCGCGCAGGGGGAGCAGGGGAGGAGAAGAGAGGAAGGGAGAGGATGTCCAGTGACTCAGAGAAAGATAACAGCCCATTTTACATAGCCTGCCATTCCCTTTCCCCTCTTGACTCTTCCTAAATAGGTTATGTTCAGGGACTTTTGCATTCCAGGCATGTGAGTTCTACGGGCAGCATCCAGTGATGGCAACGCAGCCAGATTTATTACCAGGTTCAGAGCACTGGTGTATAGACAATTAAATACTCTTTTTCCTCACATCCCTTTGTGCCTCGTTAATTTTAGCTCGATATCTTGATTGGATGGAGAACGAGCGCTCCTTTGTTCCCACTTCTACGTTGGTTATCAGACGAATCTAGTCGTCCCGTTCCTTACAAGGCTGGGAGGAGGTCCCCTCTCCTCGTGGCTGAAGGCAGCATCCACTCCCGGTGCCAGCCCTGTCTCCAGCCAGCATCCCTCTTCACCATGAAAGATTCTCGCCATGCCCAGACCTCTGCCCATGCTCCACCCTGCCACGTGCCCTGCTCGTGTGCTGGCTGAGGATGGCATTCCACAGGAAAAAAGGCTCATTAAAATCACCCTATAATCTTTACATGCATGCATATAAAAAAAAAGGGTTGTTGGGACCTTGTGCAAGGAAGTCCACTTTATTTCTAACCTGCCTGTTCCCCCATCTCACACAGAAAGGACTGAGAGATGTTCGATGTGGCCCCAAAACCCCAAGCTGGTATGTCTCTGGCTTGGCTGCTTTGCTTGTGGGTCCAGTCATCGTTTGAATGACTCCTAAATTTTTGAAAACATGGCAAATAATGGGAAAATAGACATTTTCAGCTTGTCATGGGCAATTTAAGGGGACAAATTAAAGGTCATGTTCTATCTAGGTGACTCCTTTCCCATTGAATTTCAAAGGCCTGGTGTCATGTTTCTCAAAACTGCGCTGAGAAAAGAATTTTTAACAACCAACAGTGTCAGGAAACGTTAATAGTCAGGGTCCCATCCAGCTCTCCGTATTGCATATTCATGCTGACACACAGCACACACTGTTATTCTTCCTCTGTACTTCCAGGCACAAACAAGAGAGGTTAATAAGAAATGCTCCTTCACTTAATCACAGTGCCTTAAGGGTTCCTGTCGGGAAACACAGCTACCAATACCATGAAGTCATTTTAAAGGGATAAATAAATAAATAAATAAATGCATAGCCCAGGGATGATTTTCACTTTGGCTCCAATTTTAATCAGGATAATAACACCCAAGAGCAGCATGGCAGTGCTTTTCCTTTCATTTTGTGCCACGTTCAAGTGATGTTGTTTCACAGCTTTAATAGTCCTGTCAGCATTCATCAGCAAATCAAGACAGCCTCCAGAATACCGCCATAAAAACACAGTGGATTTTTAATTAGAACAGGGCAGCCCTTAGCACACCAAATACATGTTAAATTGATATTTCTCACTACAAGCTCAAGATTACCCAGTTTCAGCTGTTTCCAAATGAAGCAAATCAAGCTTAATGTGGGCTCAGCTGAACAAATGTATTTTCTTAGGTTTACAGCAGCTTTTAACTTTTAGTGCCGTGTCTTTTTTTTTTCCTTTTTTTAAGATGATGTTATGGTAGGAAAATGTTACACTTGCCTATGTGAGATTTACAGATGACCTTCTTACTGGACAAAAGTTCTGTGGGACATGGGACAGGATATAAATCCCAGACTCTGCTCCATCAAAAGCTGATAAATCAGTGAGGAAGATTAAGAGTGTAGTTTAATGAGCCAGTATGTTTTCCATTACAGATGTAATTATTTGCCAGAAATTGTCCTTTCCACATTCATTTTGTTTTGAAAAACAATGACTCCTTCATAAAACTGTCTGGTAGGTTTTCTGGATGCACCATTTTTTAGGAGATCAGTGGTTTGTGGTCTTGTTGATGTGGATCAGAAGAAGTCAAAGTCATTTGTTGCTTTTCCTGAAATCTTAAGTACCACAAGCTGCTGGATCATTTCTTATTAGTATCTGGGAATTATTAAAGTGTACTCAGGATTCCCATCCAGTCCCATTTTACGGTAACAAAAACCACAGGAAAAATGTGACTTTTGTTACTTCTGTGTTAATTTCCCATAAATTATGCAGAGCATATTCCCCTGTCATTTTTCTATTTAGCAAGTCAGTACTCAGAAGGTGTGACCTCAGGAAAAAGAAACACCTTYGAAGATTAGCTCAAATCGGTGGACGAGGGGAAGTTATTTCAGTGATAGTACCCACCTCCTCCTGATCTACATTGCTACTGCAGCAGCGAGTTGGACTCCCTGAAATCAGACAACATGCACTTCACTTGTTCCTTGCCCTAAAGAGCAAGAGGAAGGACTGGTGGGGACTGCAGCCTGTCCCCAGGGAAAAGCGACTTCAGGCACTGCTAACACCTTGCTTCCCACGCACAGAGGCTCACCTGAAGCAGCATAAGGAAATTAGGAGTCAGGCACATCGTCCCCCTCCCCGTCTTAACAGAGACTCACTAGAGAAGTTTTGCAGGTGGACACAGCCATATTTCCCATAATAATTCATGAGTCATATGTGTCAACCCACTTACAGAGATGCTTATTGTTGGAATACATGCTTTAGCCTAGCAAGAGGCAAAAGCACAACAGCAGGACGGAAGAAGCATAGTTAGACAGATAACTTGGCTGAGGATTGTATTCTGGTGTCCATCTAGGTGCTGCAACTCTTCCATCCATTTTGAGCTTGACCTGAGGGTCTACTGATCTCAAAAATATTATAAGGGAGTTGAGTCCCTTGGAAAGGGATTGACAGTAGCCAATGTGATGAGCAGGGAGACCACTACACTGTCCAGTCAAAAACTGGTGGCAATGCAGAGGCTATGCTGCTCTCAATGCCTTGCTCCTGTGGTGGGCTGGGAGCGCGAGAGCTGCAGACTTCAGGGGATGCACCATCACTTGCCWTATAGCGACCTCCTCACATCTCTGCGCCCTGCCTTGCTGAAGAGGTCTGGAGGACAGCAGGGAGCTGTACCAAGGTCATCTAAGCAAACCACATGTGCTGCTTCATCCCCCTTCGTGTGAAGCTCCTCTTGTAAAGAAAACCTGTTATTAAGGGCTCTCTGGTGCCAATCCTCCTAGCAGCAAATTGTTCTGTATATATTTTTCCTCGGTCTCTCAGGAAACCTGCAGGACTCGCAGGCTGTTCAACCAGCTTATCCCATACACGGAACGATGCACTCCGGCAGGATGATGGGACAAAAATCTCCATCTGAACTTATCTCATGTGTCTTGTTGTTGGTTTTGGGTTTAGTCCTAAATGCCTTTTTTTTTTTTTTAAAAATAAACATATACATCACAGTAAGACATTACATCTCATTTTTCTCAGTGCTCAACCCAAAATAACCAGAAAGAGAAATACCTTTAAGTCAATCATCAAAGCTAAATTAAACAAGCACAAACCTTCACTTAACTTTTAAACAGCAATGAAGCTTTGAAAAAGGGTCCTGTACCTGAAATTTCATGTGTAAATTATGACTTCACTTTCAAAATTTATCTTGGCCGAATTTCTGGAGTAAATCCATCAAATGCAATCTTCTGTGGGAAGCTTACTTCCGAGAAACAATTTCCTACATTGAGAAGCAGAGAATAAGCAGAATGACAAATGCATCCCTTTGCATATGACTGTTTTAGAGAAATACGCAGACATCATGATAATGCAAAACTCAGAAGGACTGAGACAATGTCTGCATTTTACCATTTAGCATCTGTTTCAGCTCCATGCTAAGGCTCAGACCTGAAAGGTGCTGAGTATCCCCAATTCAGCAAACACTGAAGGGCACAATTTATTTCAAGCCTACAAAGGGGCCTTCAAAATTAATGGGAAATCAAACAGACAAAAAGGAGTGAAGCAAAGAAAGCACACTCCATCATAATACAAGGGAACAAAATTAATCACAYGTCAAGTGACCTCAGCTGTGCTGGGCTCCCCGTTAGAGAAGGTGAAAGTCCATTTCCATCCACATGAGTTTCCCCAGCCCCATTTAGCAAGCTGTTTCTACACAAGTCCTTACTTTTACCTGTGCATGACTTCCCTCGGGGTGAAACGTCAGCCTTCTGGGAAACATTGTGCCATTGAGCTGGGGTTTGATGGGGAACATGACAGCACACAATGACGGAGTCATCCTCTTTCCAAGAGCAGGTAACTTCAGCAGTTTCCAGGTGGCACTTGAGATGTTGGCTTTGACCCCTGGGACCTGTCTGACTTTATGCTCACAGAGGTGGAAATAAAGCAAACTAGAGCTCTTGTAGAGAGACAGACTGGACTCGTATCCTGCTCAAGGCACCTTACATACATTATGTAATGGGGAAAAGAGCATTTCAGGTACAAAAAAAAATGTGGTGAAAATAAAGGGCTTGGTTCTGCTTGTGCTGGTGCCCCCCTTTAACACATGCCATTAGTAGTTGCATGTTCAGTGAAATCCTGCATTTTGTACATGACAGAAAGACAGCAGCACTCAGCAACTAGAAATAATTTACATAAATAAGGATGTAGACAACACATGGCAAAGCACTCACAAAAGGCTGGTAGAGAGGTATGAGAAGCAGCCTCTTCCCTTCTATTTGCCACTTGGCAGACTAAGCCCCACCTAGTACGTGGCAGTCAGGTTCAATTACTTCAGCTAGCTGAGGGAACTTATGCCCCGATTTTCTTTCCCTTGGAAAACCCTCAGGCTTGCTGCTGGGAGGATCAGCTGAGAGGCAAGAGATGTGGCTTAAAGCTCCCAGGTCCCCCATGCCCCCATGCTCACATCACATCGATTTTAAGTGAAAATGGGCCAGCACCTTCTCTTCTAACAGATTCATAAAGAATTCCCAGTGGGAATGCCTCAGATCCTCTTACAAAGAGAAATAGTTAAGGAGAAACATGTGAGAAACACTACTGGAAATCCATTAGTGAAAGAAAGGATTTGTTTTCAAAGTTCAAATAATTAAACTAAAGAAGTACTGCTAGCAGAGAGGAGCTCACATAAACATTTCACAAGTGGGTAGCAGGAAGCAAAGAACCAGAAAGGAGTAAATAAATTACTCCTCCCTGCCAAATAAATCATGCGAACTGTAAGCATTCTGGGGCAGATACTTTAGATACTTTATTTTCTCTACAAGTTGGTACAGCGTGCAGCAACACGGACCCCCAAATTCTTTAATGGGGTCTCTAGCCACTGCAGGAATATAAACAGAAAATTGCATGGAAATAAGTCAATAATAAGGTAGACACAGCCCTGGAAAGGGCCATGCAGCCATGACCGCATCACTTAACGGTGTGCATCATTGAGCTCTCATGCCTTCCTGCACCAAGAATGCTGTGTCAGTCCCCAAAGCTGCAGACACTCAAAGGTTGCCCCGAGCCCCAGCTGCCCATGCACCATGGCAGTTTATAATCTCATGCTGCATTTTCTTCCCATGGGCCTCCACTTAGGGAACAAATTAGGAAATCGTCCCCAAAGAAAAAAAGCCCAAGCAAAAATCACATTGTGATTTCTAGACAGGGTTTTACTGAGCACATGAAGCATTTCTGTTACATTTGTAATTGGGTAGACACATCTCAACGCAGCTTCAAAGAAGTGGCGAAGAGCAACTTGAGGCAGGGAGGAGGAAATGTTCCCATTGGAAACCCTAGATTGATTATTTTGTACGCATGCCCCCCCCAAAATTACACTGGGTAATCCATGTGTGCTTAACCTTTGGACTCTCAACTAATTAATTAAAGTTGCTCATAGTACACGCAGTGTTAGTGAGGTAATATTTCATCATGTTTCAAGTAGGAAAGGTTTTGGCACAGTGCAGTCTTTTCTTAGTCCAGATTGGAATAACAGGGGTTATATAAATGCAAATTACACAATTTGACAGCTGTGTAACATCAGCATGTTATGACTTAAAGAGCTAAATCCCAAGACCCCTCACTGACCGGTGAAATCAGGCTCCCATTGAATTTTGCCAGTGCAGGGGCCTGCAGAAGACAACCCTGGTGCAGATCCCCAACTGCCGTACCTTCTCGCTTTCCCCACCAGCAGCCCATCTCGCCACCCTGCTCTGGTTGCTCGTGGGCTTTCTGTGTGTGCTCCTCCTCCTTTACCCACTGCCAGCTATTCAAGAGTTTCTTCCTTCTCACATCCACCATGCCTTCTTTCTTCACTGTCTCTGGCTTTCACTTAACTGGCCTTTCTTCTGCCTTCTTCCATCTCACAATCTTTCTTTCTAACCTTCCTTTATTTACTTCTTCTAAGTGCTTCTTCCCACTCTTGTCAGAATAGCTTCATGCTATTGTAATTTCTTATTATAATTCTGCAGCTTTTTGAGCATTTATGGTCTCTCCTCCCATTCTCATTGTCATTGTCCTTCCAGCACATTGCATTTCTCCTTTTCCCCTATTTCTCTTTCACTGGCTCTTTCTTTGCCTTCTTGCCTGCCCTGCACTGCCCGGCCGCCGCCCTCTCGCTCTGCTTTTCCACAGTTCCCGAGCGGTGCCATGGGTGCCGGTGTGGGGCCATCTGGCAGGCTCCGGCACATGTCCCACACACGGAGGGCTCGTTGGATGGAGGAGGAGGGACTCGTTGGACAAAGGGGTCCAAAACTGCATCCAATCTCACCGCCACGTGGCCTTGGCAATGCAAGAGGTTGAGGTCCCCCATAACAACAGTGACTACACCACCTACTGATACTTCTGCTCTGGGAAACAAAACAAAACCCAGTTGTTCCCGGTTACCTCATGCACTTCCTAATCACTCWTCACTAGGCTGGAACAGAAAACATTACTGATGGTGAAAGGTCAAATCAAGATGACTGTATGCCTGGAGAAAAGGAAGAAAAGTGCATCTGCTCACAAGACTCCCATCTCAGTAAAGATTCATCCATCAATTCATCATCACTTTCTGACCAATACCTTGCTCAAAGTAGGAATCAGCTTTGTTTGGCCTGGACTATCCAAAAATTGGTCATCTGCAGGTGACACATCACCACCACCTTGTTCTCCACACCCCAGCTTTTCCTGCTTTTCCAGTGTGCCTCTTGTCCCAGTGACCAACATACCCTGAAGCTGCTGCAGCAAACACCTAACCTGGTTCCTCTGCAACTCCTACAGCCAAGCCAGGCCATCAGAGTTGTTTCTGTTGTTGTAGGCTCCTACCACATCTCAGAAGAATCTGCTTCTGAAACAAGGACTCCCCAAGTTTTTGTCCCAGAAATAAGGCATCTATAGCATTAGCTTATTTGCAGTCTTGTTTGCTGTGCTCTTTCCGCTCTGTCCAGAGCCTAACCTGAGCATACAAGACTGGAATTTGTCTTTCCCCCAGGACACACCTAATATAACCCTTTTGTCACTAACCCCCCAAAAATTGTTTTTTTAATTCATAAACTTAAACAAATGTTAATGAAAATTATTGAAACATTTATAGTTGGTAACAACATGCAAATGAAGTATGACCTAGTCTGCCTTTTCCATCAGACATCAACAGATTCTCTCTAAACCTGTATCATTCAGAGCCCCCTACTCTAGGATTTACACATATATAAACCCACTGGGAGAAATGCGAGGGCTCACCAGCTTTGGTGGAAACAGGCTTGAAGTGACGTGTGTAATTTTCACCTGCATTACAATAATGATCTAAAACCCAGCAGGGGCCAGAACCTCAATGCAGGAGGCATTGCACAGACACAGAATTAAACAGCAGTCCTTCCTCCAAGGAGCTCACAGCCAACACACCAGGTAAGAGACAGCAGAGAGTAGGTAAAGCCCAGGGAAATACAAGTGCTCAGCCTTGCAGACAATGGCTGTAGCATCAGAGTAACCTGGTCATCGAAGAGTATGGTTGTGTTTCACAGAAAGGACAGGTCCAGAGGTAGTCTGGACCTATATATTTGAATATCTATACTGCTCTCCTGYGGCTCCTCTGAGGACCTGCCCAGCACTGGCTCCTGTCTGTATCCAAACTTCTGGCCCTTAGTGTCTGCCTGCTCTGGATGCACACCATCATGCACACCAAGAACACAGTTCTGACACAAAACGGTTTCCATCCCTTTTCTCTGTTGCACCCCTGAAAAGAGCTCTCCCAGCTCTGTCCCCTTCATCGAGGCATGTCCCAGGCCAGTGGTGCAGAGGGGGAGCAGGCAGGTTGTGGGGCATGTCCAAGAGGACAATTCGCAGGGGACATTGTCTCACAAGTCCTGCTCAACCAGCATCCTCAGCCAAGGCTGTGTCTTAGGCCCTGGTCCACGACAAAAGTTTTGTCCTACATCCTGCTCAGCATTACGCCCTGAGCACAGGAAGGGGTATGGAGAGGAGGAAGGAGCGCCAGTTCTTCATACGAAACACAGAATAAACAGGGTCGCTAGGGATGTGGAAGGAATCAAGGATGGTGAAGTTCTGCCAAAAGCTAAGGAGCATCTGACTTTACCATTGAAAACATCCACGAGAATGCTTTCCAAAGTAAATAAACTACGTAAATACTCTTTTTTCCTAGAGTTTTCTAAGAAAGAAAACCCTGCTGACCCTGGTGTCAGTGCCTTTTACATCACAGTATCTAGAAGTAATTTATAAAAATTGATACATTTCCTCCTTTGTAGCAGACAGCGATTACCCCCGTTTGCAGATGAGGAACAGAAGTTAGGTGAGTTGCTYGAGGTCGCACAGAGCTAGGACTGAACACTAGTCTTTTGACTTCCAGGTCTGTGACTTAAAACATAATCCTTCCTTTTTTTCCACTAGCATTGCAGCTTCCACCGCACTCAAGACTCAGCACAGTGGTTATCATAATTTTACACTAATTTTGACTAATTTTCTGCATCACTGCTCTGCATTTAATTACTTCAAAATGTATCTCTGAATCMTTTAATATACTGTAACTGCTTTTGTGTGTTAGAATAGAAGCATCAAGTGGTCTGGCAAAGCTCAGCACTAAATAAATAGACCTTCAGGGAAAAATCTGGGGGAGATGGGGAGATATTTCTTTTCCCAAAAAAGCTGTGGCTAGCCTTATCCATGTTTCCCAAGTCTGTTAGAAAGTTCCACAGAGTGGAACTGAGAAAATAATTGCAAAAACAATTTGATTGATGCAGCCTCCTTTTCAGCCTCAATAAGATTCAACAGGAGATTTCCAATTTTTTTGATGTGCTAATTATTTATACTTATTCAACCACGAAAAACAACAGACTGATTAGGAAGGGCAGGGAAAGCAACAAATAGAAAAGAAAGAAGTCGCTGGCAATGAGCATTTAATTTGCTAAAATGCTCATTACAAAGCAAAGAAAATTGACAGGACAAACCTTGGGGTCTCAACAGAAAATCAGCAAGCAGCGTCTCTGGTAATAGTAGAGTGCAGAATAACACAGCCAAGACACAGACTGACCTCTGCTCTTTACAGGAGATACAGTTGGTTCGGGAGCGTGGACCGCTGGGGAGGATGAAACCACAGATCCCCAGAGGCACTGAAACTGTAGTGATTAATGAGGCCTGAAAATAAATATTTTATTCCAATATTCTTAGCAGGAAATTCTACATCTTTTCCTGTGGATTTTTTTTTAATTAAAAAAAAGTGAAAAAGTGACACAGAAAATGCTGAAATATTTGATAAACACTTTTCCAAATTTGAGAAAAACAATTCTTGAAAATCGTATTTTATAGTGGTTATATATATATATATATTATACCAATATGTAGTTGGTATTTAGACTGATGTGAAAACCTAGCTGCTGGCAGCATTTTCTAATCTCTAGGACAGAATTAACTGGCAATTTACACATTGGCTGAAACATCTGAAGACAGTCATACTTTAAAGTAATGGAGAAACTGCAGATGAGCACAAGGTTATCCCAACCTGGCAGTGGACATCTGGGTGCTGTTGGGCCTGGGCTGGCTCCGTGCAGGTACATCTCCAGGCACAAGCTCGTTCTGGGAAGGGGTCCTCTCCACTGGGAGACCCTCAGCGATCGAAAGGGTATCAAGGATGGGTTGGGCTGCCCTGGGGCGTCCCACAGGCATTGTAGGTAAAGCCCCTCAGGAAGCCCTTGAGAGCACTTGGAGCATGAGGACAGTCAAGAAGTTCAGCCTTGACAGCACTGCAGAGCCCATCGAGGAAAAAAATTTCTTTCACGAACGAGGACTTTAATTTGGCACTGGCATAGCAAAACCTAGTGCGTGCAAGCCAAAAGGAGAAAACTGGAGAATAAAATAAACCACACATTTTTAACAGCAAGGATATCTTCGTCCCTGGGCATGCTGCCCCTTCTGAGGCTCTCCACTAGTTTCAGCAGGTGGGAACCCACCTCCTCTGATTTTATGCTGGTGAGTTGGTTGCTTGGTCCCAGCTGCTTGTCTGGGCTTGGACAGTGGAAGGAGGAAGACCATCTCCAGAAGGAAATTCATCTCATTGACGTTAGACATGTATTTTAGGAGGGAACGAACCACCTTCAAGATACATCAGGTTAGAAGGCTAAAAGAAGAGACCACCCAAAGGCAGCCCTCTCATGGGCAGACCCATGCCTCCCCTCACTGCTGGGACGCGAGGCCCTTCTCCAGCCCTCCCGTTCCCACCCCCCGATCACCATCCGCTCCCTGCCTGCCTCTTGGCCACTGTGCAGGCGACCTCCGAGGCCAAACCCCTGTGGCATCTCCCTGAGTTTCCCGGGGGAACAAAAAGTAAGGCATGCCGTATTCCCCAAAGGCACACAACAGGAAAAGTGGATTTAATGGCACAGATGGCCGATTGTGCCCAAGATGCCAATGGGAAGTGGAGACCATAGCACAGCAAGGACACATCATTTGCTAGGCTGGGAAACAATTTGAAGTGCATTAGCACCAAGGACCATAGGACATGTCCCTGCAAACACACATGTTTGCAGGCTGGATGCAATACCACAGCATGCATGTGTGCTCTGGCACACTTGAAAAAGGTCACAGCAGGTGATGATCAACCAGCTCTGCAGCGTAGAAGTACACTGAGTCACATTTTTCTGAGATACTTTGAGTCCCATGTTCCCAGAGTTACTCCTGGGATGCAGTGTAGTTTATATAAAAGCCCTTCTGCCGGACTGAGCCAAAACCTACAATCTAGTCCTTTTTTTAAAAATAATATTACTAAACCAGTTCCACCTTCTCTAGGCATTGCTTATATGGTACAGAAGGAAAATTGTTAAATCACATATTGTATACAGAATATACTTTAATTACCTCCTGAAGTCCGTGATTTTGGTAGAATATATCTCTAGTGGCATGCAAATCTGGATTTTATTATCATAAACTGAGGTGTGATTGAATCTGATTTGTAAATGAATTCATTTCTGAAAATATGAAGTCATACAAAATTGCCTACTATTAGTTCAATATTTTTATCTGGCACAATAAATAAATCCCAGTTCTCCTCAGTGAGGAACAGGGAGAAAAGTACTGCACTGTGAAAAAGATATTTTTTGCAAAAACTGTTCAGTAATTGTTACTAGCTGTACCTTCTTTGCTTTTAATTAATTTACAAAGAAAAAAGACAATGAAACTCTAAGTAAGTAAAACATTCTTGGAGTTATATTCTGCACATTTTTTTTAAAAGTTGTTTTTCTGTGTGGTAGTGTGAAAAATTGAAGATAAAATACTCTGCTTTATACTTAACGTATGCTCAGTTTGTATGCTACATTATTAGAATAAGGCTACAAACACAACTGTATTTCTATTGCTCCAAACTTTAGGGGCTCAGAGAGAAGGTTGCTTCCATCATCTACATTATTATTTCACAGTGCTCTTTGCAGGCAAAATTCGATCTTCTATTTTCTGCTCATTCAAAGCTGAAAATAATAGCCACTGACTTGCATTTTTCACTCTTTCAGCAAAAATATTTTTCATCCCATTTTGTTATCAGATACCCAGAAAAGAAGGAAGCCCTGGCAGCAGGGTTTGGAGACTGTCACATTCGGGAGCTGAAGAACTAAGATTTGGAAGGCAACTCCAAATACACAACAAATCCAATTCAGGGCTTCCTGGCAAGGATCACCTTACTGAAACCCACTCTTTTTTAAGTTAAAACAGATTGGTATGGGTATCGCTGCAGAACGGCTGACTTGGGGTTTGCGACCTGCAGGGACCTGTGCTTCTGGCAGGGACATCCATCGGTGGGATGGAGCTGGGTGGGAGGGGAGCAGATGAGGAGGTGATTGAAGCTGCACATCGGGACCAAGCGGTAGGTGCAATGTGGTCAGCGCACCTCTACACACAGGCACAAATCCATGCATGGAAAGCCTTTGTGGATGTGCAATAACTGACAGGGCCATGAGGGCAGTAACAGCTTCTCCTGGGACCTCCCCGCATGCTCCTGGCCCGAATGCCTGGGGCTGCCCCCGGCTGCCCCCCGGCTGCCCTGCTCCTGGCTGGGGTGGTGGGACGGGCCCTGGCTGTGAGGTCCTGCCCTGCCATACCTGCGCCCCGACAGTAACTACATATGCCCTGGAAAGTTAATTGAATTTGAAATTGTGCCTTACAATTAACTGAATGCTGAAAATTAAAACAGTATTAAGTTTAAGGGGAAAATTATTTTCACAGAGCAAACTATTAGCAGTAACCGTACTCTTACTGCATATTCTGCTTTGCATCCAGATATCTCGTCAGTGGGAGCATGTGTCACTGGGAACAGCAGTGAGGATAAGAGATGCGTAACACAGTTCAGCAAATACATGTTTGCCCACAATTTCCCTAGTAGCTTAAAGGGGGCATTTTGGGTGCATTTAAAACTATTAGAGGTATTGTGGAAGGTTCTTTGGCTAGAGATGAAAAACGTGTCGTCTGAGACCATAGGAGTGAGGTCGTACTTTAGAAGGAAGGAGAGGGAAAGGTATTTTTCCAAAGGCGGTCACCTACTATCAGAGACTTACTGCAGCCCCAAACCTGGCCAAAACAGCGTGAAGGACCTGCCTGTCACCCAGACTACATTATGGATTGAATTAGTCCTGCCCCACTGCTTTCCTCCATCCAACTGTTTTCCATGATGTTATGTTGAGAAAGCTTTGGAGCACTGCATTTCCCAGTCTTGCTTTGTGGGGAGATGCAAGTGCTCAACCATGGTTTGTGCTGACTCCCATGGAAAAACAAAACTGCAAAGCAAGTAGACAGAGTTTGCAATTCATCTGATCTCACAGAGCTACAGACTACAGCGTTTCTGTGTCAGTATCTGTTCAATTAATAATGAACGACTACAAGAAACTGCTAAGGATGCTTTAAAAGGTAATCAAAACCAAAAAAAGCATATTTTTCAATAATAGCAGTTTAAGGAAACAAGAGACAACTGACTGCTCTGTTGTAATAAAATTATACATACGTGGCAGTTTCTGTAAAGTTTTATTTTCTTTTTCCATTAGATCTGAGAGAATCACTGAGAGTTTCCCCAATGAATGTAACTGACTGAATGATTTCACTTCTTCCTTCTTTGGATTGGATTAGGTTGCTGCCATCTGCTTAGTGTCCTAAGTGCTTTTGAGGAAAAGTCTTTTCACTCATATAGTTATGTAATGGTACGTAGTCTCTTGCCATCCTTGAATGCAGTCAGTGAAAAGATAGAGCTAAAAACAGGAAAAAAATGGTTATGATCACCATCAATTGCTGCCTGTGCTCTGTCTCCTTTTAAGCCTGCCCTGCATCAGGCTGTTAACTTTCAAACTCATCTTCCTTTCTACTCCTATTCCTAAAGACCAGAAGTATAACACAGACCATATAATTCCATTCACCTACGTTTGTATTGAGCCCCACAATTTTTTTGGCTTATATGCATTCTCCAAAAAGTCTTGGTACTAAGTTTTCAGGAGATGTAGAACTCAGTGTTTCCCTTGGTAGCTCAATTATTTTTCTAGCATCACTTAAATATTTGTCTCATTTCTCTGCTGCATCTGTTTGGTGCTAACCTGCATCCAGGGTTTTGCTCTGCCTTTGTTCTTGAGGTTAGAGTCTTTTACTACTATGCATTTTCACCAAGTGAAAGATCTTAGACATTCATTAAATAGTCACACAAGCATTTAGATCAAGCTTTTTACATCTTCACATGTTAATGGCCCATCTCTACACTCTTGTATTCCAGTACAAGAGTGCAATGTTCCAGCCCTATAAATAATATGTGGAGAGGGGAAATCATCTCCCTATATTGACTTGATACACAGCAACTTCTTTTTTCATCGTATCGCACTGAAAGCTAATCCTCAGCTGTGTGTCCACTATGACCCCTAAATCCTCACATATTTTCAAGTAACAGACAAACTAATGCTGTGTTATTTTACCTTGATATAGTGTCTACCATTCTGAAAGATACATAAGAACTTAAATATTAAAATGAAGAGAAGGCACTAGGGAATATGAGTCTGTGCCAATGTATGTATAATCTCATTGCACCCCTATCACCACAATTCTTGAGCACTTGCCAGTAGCACATTAAGCAATGGGATCGCTATCTGTTTTGGATGTTTCAGTCACTTCTTCACCTGCTTCCTGAGGGTGGAGAGCTGACTGTGCACTATGGGGTTTTCCTTTTGCTGGGATTCTCATTCTGATTTATTTTTCATAAATGTTTCATCTGCTCTACATGTACTCAGGGAGGACAAAGCTGGGCGACATGCCTCTTACATATGGTGTGGAAAGCACTGAGGCTTGGGATGCTCATTATTCCCATAGGAGTCGGCTCCACAGTCTCCGACTGGCTGCCCAGAAACTTCTGGCTCTACTACAAGGCCAGGCTTGTCTGTAAAGCTGTCTGAAGACTACTGCTAGCTGGATGTTCACTGGATGTTAGCATCTGTTTAAGAGTATTGAGCAACACCATGCAGCAGTTGGGGTGAAAATGTCAAGTTACATTCACAGACACTTCAACAGGAGTGCAAAATGTTAAGTACTCCAATTGCAATGGGGGAAAAAGGCTAATATTGCTCTGATTCCCATGCAAAATATCTTTAACGATCACCTGAAGTTCCATGTTTTAGCTTCAGATCATCTGCAAAAATGGATGTCTCTCTTAGCAAAGTAGCCACAATCCTCCATGCTAAATCACATGAAGAATCCCAACTGCTGAATCAAAAGTACTGCTCGCAACCACCTGTTCACTCAAAGTACTCTGAAACTGAATAAAGAACCTGGGAAAATGATTATAGATGAGAAAAAACACTTGGAGAAAAAATAAAAATAAAACAGAGATGAACTAAAGTTGCTTCTCATTGCTCACTGGCTCCCAAGGAAAATTAAAGTGTTTACTACTGCAAGAGACATTGCTATTCCCATAAACTCACAGGTAGAGCTTTTCTAGCTGATGCCTATAAATGACACCCCACTATCATCCATCATCCTTCTTTCTCCATTAATCTCCCTTTCTGTTCACTATTCCAGTCTGTGGAAGTCCCAATGGACTAATATAGTGCAGCCAATTTTTAAAAGCCCCAAATCCCTTTTAAAAAAACCACCTTCCCTAGCTGAAGAGTAACACCAGAAACTTTTATTTTACCCCAGGTCTCACTCCATATGACACCTATAAACAATAAATCAAAGCACCAGCATCACCCTTTTAATCTCCACCACTACTCATTTCTGGCTAATTAAAAAGGCTCTTTTTAACTTTCTTGGATAAATATGAAATGACAGCCCAAGAATACGATGGGCTGGCATAGGCTGCATTTGGTATCACTGTAAAATGAAGTTCATAAGGTTAATCAAGTTACCAACATTTTAGAAGTTGGGAAACTTTCTGTCCCAGATGGCTTAACAGGTGACTCCTATAAATTACACAGTACATTACAGCGGCATCCGCAAGTCTTGTTAGAGTAAGGAGTCAGTCAGCATTTCCATTATAAACCCCTATTTTCAGAGTTTATTAGATAGCCATAAAAACATTCTCCAACCTGAATCTTGGCACGCAGTGGGTTTTCACCTTATGAACAAACTTTCTGTGTTACAGCAAGCAACATAATAATCTGCAAGTCACATTTCAAATTAGATCAAAATTTTCAAAGCTGATTAAAAACAAAACCTCTTAAATTTTTAGAACTCGTCTTACCCTTCCTGCTTTGTTACTGACGATATTAAATTTAACAAGGTTTTTTTCCTTTATGGCCTATAATTTCTTGCTAACTGATCCTGAAGGCAGGTTATTGAATTTGCAACATGATAATTCCTTTCACAACAATGCACCAGAACATCATAAAGGTTATCTCACACCACCTTCTAACAGAAGGACATCTCGAGATGTGGTGAAAAAAAACAGAATAAATGCAAATATAGTCTTTAAAAAAACTCTACCTGCAGCCTGATTCCCTGTTGTTAGGTGCAATAATAGAGGTGAAATAATTATAGTTAAATAATACCTGAACATTTAAGGTGGAAATGAAAGGGAAATTCTAAGCACCTCCACATTTCGTATATTTCTAATTCCAATCTACACATGCTGACTTTTAAACATTTGCACAGCAGACTTAACCCCAAATAGCCCAGAAACAGTAGCTCAGGTACAGAAACAGGATTTTGAAGGACACACGGTGCTTGTTCCAATACGTAACGTATTAAAACAACTTCAATAACTATGTCTTTCTGAAACTTGAGGCAGACAACACCCTTCAATGTGAATTCTATGCAATTTAAAGCATGCTTGTTTGATGCTTCTTTGTTTAATGCAAGAAGCTCAATTTTTATAAGTCATTAGCTCAAATATTTGTCTCCCCACACTTCAGACTGTGCTGTCTGCCTGTGTTGCAGAGATATCATCATGCTGGAGGTGAGCAAGAGGTAAATAAGGGGCCTCAGGGACCATGGCCCTTACAGACCTTGGCTCTTACAGACCCATGCCAGCCACATTGTGCGTGTTGAGCACAGTGCTGTTACTGGTCCCATGGGAGAGCAGTCAGTGTCAGACAGCTTTCAGAAGATCTTCTGGGTGGAGTACAGCAGGACAGCTGCTGCCTGTTCACACTCCCGCCCTGCTCTCCTGGATGAAGCAAGAAGACAGAGCTACGGCCTTGCCTCTTATATTTTTGGGGGGAGATGACTGCAGCAACCAGGATGGCAGGACGGCATGAAGCCCCACTCAGCTGTAGATCAGTTCAGAAGTTTGCTCTCACCCTACATCTCTTCTTCTCTGCCTGCCCGATCTCCATGACACAGGGAGCCGGGCAAGGCAAGCATGCAGGATCAAGCTCTTCATTAAAAATTCCTCCAGAAGCTCCCAGTTTTGTCTTGCTCTGTCTTTTGAGATGTGCTTCTCGCTGTGCATGCTAGCAAAAACCATAGCTGCATCTTCCCATGATACGTCTTGTACCGTGCTACGTGACTAACACCTGAAGTTGCCATTTTGTCTCAGTCCTTCAAACACATATTTGCTCTGAACAAATAAAAGGTCTCAGCGATTTCTAAAGGGCAGTTCACATGCAGACAGGCTGGCTCAGGTACAAGTGTTGGCAAGGTCAGGGCTATTTCCATGCTGTCAGTCAGGCAGCACATATCCTATTTCTTCCTCTAACCAAACTGCAAAGTCAGCTGAAGCCTATGGTGGGGCCCTTTGCTTTATGCCTTGAGTTCACCTCACTCTCACGCAGGGAGGTGTGGAGATTCAGGGCTTTGCATCTGCTTCGTACTGCTGTAATTGCTTACAGAAGGAGTACAAGGCGGGTTGGTGGCAATTTGAGCTGGTCAGGCAGTAACAGGCAAGACCCCAGACTGTTCCACTCAACAGGATGCATTCATTTGTTGTAAGATCAAATAAAACAGAATAACAAAATAATAAACCTGAAGTACGGATGAGAAATGTCTTGTTGATAGCCTCCCCAGACAGGCTTCCAGCCACAAGACAAGAGAAACTCCTTTAACTCACTCAGTGCTTCATCAGCTCCCACCTTGCCCAAGGTCAGCCACTCTTTTTACTGGGCTTTTGCTCCAAATCACAATATTATTAACACCCAATTTACTGTATTTAAGTGTCCTTGGAAGAATGTAAGTGAAACTGGTTTCTGTTTACATTTTGGCTTCTTATGTGAGAAATCCCACATCGGTGATGCCTTCTCTTCTTCGCTGCAGCCTTCCTTGAGCCTTTGCTTTACGGTGCCTCACACCTACTCGTGCGTGGTACCCCGCACACAGACTGAATTTATCTCTCTCCACAGCAATATGGGAGGGATAAGAAAGAAAAAGAGAGAATGCACTATGTGACCATCTACAGAGAGCAGACACATCCTCAGAATGGTTTTATTTCAGTTACGTTCTGGTAAAATCACTGTATTTCAGCCATGTTCTGGTATAACGAAATTGCTAACTTCTTACAAGTGGTCTGGGAAAGGCACAATCAAGGTCAAGCCTAACCAAAGAAATGTTTCATGTTCTTGCTGGCCCAGAAAGCTTCCCTCGGTCAGAAAGATCCGCAGACAAAAGAAGCTCTTTCCCGCGTGATTTCCAAGCTTCTGTTTGCTTTTGCTTTCTTCACATAAGTACAGAAACAGGAGATGGTACGCAAACTTTACAGTGAGAAGAGCTTTGACAGTCTCAACGGGCAGAAGAACGTTTGCTTAATATCTTTCACATTTAGAGAGAACTATATTCCTCTTGAGATTACT
The DNA here is from genome assembly GCA_035582835.1 of Phoebastria nigripes. Taxonomy (NCBI): domain Eukaryota; kingdom Metazoa; phylum Chordata; class Aves; order Procellariiformes; family Diomedeidae; genus Phoebastria; species Phoebastria nigripes. Next base: position 381,431 of record JAYKAV010000511.1, on the reverse strand, counting down.
ACTCTGCTTTGTTTTTATCTAAGGGCTGTGAGAAGGGTAATTAAAAGGACATACTTGTCTGCAGCAACTCCCTAAACCCTAGCCACAAGATCTATACGTGTCACCCCTTGATCCACACTATTTTTCATTGCTACTTTTGTTGACACTATCTAGGTAGTGCTAAGTCCTCCAGCTCTACTGATTTCCTGTGAAAGACAAGATACTGGTTTAAACAGACTACATGACTGATGTAGTTTGGATTTCATGCTCTGCAGTTTTTCTGTGCAGGCTTTTCTCTTTAAATCTTGTAGGGTTGTTGCATTAACTGCATCCCCATTCGTTCCAGCTACCAAATACTCCTGACTCCTAATAGTTTTCCCATCCCTGTTTCCAGAGGAGGTGGAACAGCCTTTTAACTGGCTTTTTATATTAAATTATTTTATTTTCCATCTTTTTACTACAGACGTGGAAAAAGTAAAAGTCCTATTACAATTATGCACCTGTAAACACAGTGTATATGGGATTTGAGTCCATTCAGCAGCCACCTCATAGTCCCTGTAATGGTTTGGGGCTTTGTGCCTAACCACTGTAATGGGGTTGACAAAGGGGTCATGAAGGTTAACCTTTGCGCTTTCATTATCTTAAGGGTAGTGCACTGTTCCCCAAAGGTTTCAGAAAAGAAATGGTGAATTTATTAAAGACATGATGTTGTTTTGCACCTTAAGATGTGTGGGTTAGCTTTGAAGGAAAATTTTGCCCCAGATGATTTTGGATCAGCAAGAGGTTCATCCTCAGATCATTTCAGCAGGCGTTGGGGGGCCATAAAGATTTCTGAACTTGATCAGGCTTCCTTGTTTTGCAGAATTTAAAGTGTTATGTTTCCTGGTTAAAAGAACACCACCTTTTGTCTTAAAACCTTCATTACCTAATAATACAACAGCAAAAAGAAGTATCTGTAAAGAACTGTAACTAACAGCAGCCAATGGCTGTTATACAGCTCATTTAGAATAAAATCTAAGACCAAAAATTCTCCCTTGTTTCTGAAATGCTTTCCACACAAGTAGCACCTTGCTAATTAATAAAGCTCAAAACAGATTCATTAAAGGAAGAAATTTGCCAGATTGTGGACATCAGACTGGAATGTGATTCATTAAACAGTAATAAAGCTCCAACCCAACTGCAGCATCCTCTGATGCAAAAAAAAAAAAAAAAAAAAAAGAAAGAAAAAAGGGGTGTTTCCAGGTGAATTTTTTTCCATTTTTAAGAAGCCTTAAATCTGTAGGAGCTTAGTTGGGTACTTGATGGCAGTGCCTTATTCCACATGTTTAAATATTTATTCACAGTTTCCATCCAGAATTGAAGAAATTCCTGTTTATCAACTAGAAATCCTTTTTTTGCCGAGGAGAGGAACCAAACAGATATCTCTTTCTTCTAAATAAAACTGGTCATTTCTGTGGTCTCTTGAAGTATAGTGACTTATTTAAAACATTGGAGCCACTGGAAAATAACATTAATGGTTTGTGATGGAGGCCTTGAATACATACAGAGGTCTTTACCTGCCTGGTCCTTTATGCAATGACTGTGTAGCAAACTGCAGTACTCCTGAGAGACTTAAAGGAAGAAGGGTTGCCTAGATTTTTGTTTTAACATAAGTGAGTAATGCAGAACATAAAGTTCCTCCAAGCTTTGGCAAGAGCTCACAGGTAGAGCACAAGTAAGGCAGGACATCCAGAGCCTCTGACCTACGAGCCATCTCTATTAGTAGGCTCAGCTCCTGCCAAATGCAAGCAGCTTAGTTTCACTCCACAAAAGAAACCACCAGTATGCCATGTTATCTTCTGCTTGTCCCACGGTACGTGAACGGACAGGGACATTCACCAAGCGTCACCTGAGGCTCAGTGACTTGCCATGCCACTGCCACGTACAGCCTGTCACTTGCCAGACATCCAGACTGGTACCCACAGACAGGCATTAGGGCATCAGCATATACCTTTGTTTAAACCCATCACTTAAGCCTGTGTTTTCTACTTTATCTGCTTGTACACTCAACTTTTATCCAGTTTGACAGAGCACTCCTCTTAAAAATCTTCACACTTCTAAAAAACTTCACATTTTTAATAACTAACAGCAGTGATCACCCTTGGGTTTTGGATACGTTTGTCTCTCTGTCTGTGCACCTATGTATAAATACACACACGTATGCATATGGTTGAGTGGATGTAACTTGTATGACTTCATACTTATGCTGTGAGCAAAATATGTTAAGTACCAAATAAACAGAGAAGAACGTCTAACTCCTGTCACAAAGACAGACAAAGTTGAATAAAGTCAGTTAAAGGATAGCACAGAACCAAAGTAATTAAACTAATGTCTTGCAAATATTTCCCTCATTACTCACTTGTTTACTGTGATTCCTAGACTAGTTTTCCACAACTGTGCTTACCCTGTCTGTCCTATCTGTCCGTCAGTTTACCCTAATTGCATTTGGCAGACAGTAGACATCTTAGAGGACATTCACACATTATTTGCTGAAAATCTGAAATGTCTGATGTTAATGCAAGGAGAACTCAGCTGTTGTTCAATCTGTTTGGCAGCAGCTGGCCAGTCCACAGACATGTGCTCTCTAGAAGATGAATATATATGTGTCTCTGCATCGTCACATACAGTGTCTCGCCCAACAGCAAAAAAACCATGAGGGAGCTTAGAGTACTGTGGAAGGGGAATAGGACCAGAGGGAGAATTGACTGTGCTGTTGCAGGGAAGGCTGGCAGCATGGATAGTGCTCAGGAGGGCAGGAATAGAGGTAACTGAACTGAGCTAAGGAATACAAGACACAGGACAACAAGCCTAGAGGAAATTGCTAGTTCTAATGCTCAGGGAGCCTCTATCTTAGCAGAAAAATACCAAATCCCTTCCCCCAGATCAGGCTTCTTCCAGTGCTCAGACCCCTCATCCTCTCACCATGGAAGGCCACAGCTTCCACACCTGCTTCCCCAGGAAAAATTTTGTTTGAGAACTGCCAGAAGTCTAGGATGCTGCTTGCACCAGGAGAGAGCACTTGGCAGCTTCTCTCTCGGCTCAGATATCTCAGACTGTGATATGTCTGGGTTACACCAGCTCCTGGGACTAAATCCTCAAAGTCACTCCCACACTTGAGTTCCTTCCACAGCAGTGGAGTGCATCGCCTCCAAGCCACTGGCCTGGCCCCTCCAAAATATCCCTTCTTTTAATTGGTCTTGGCTAAGGAATGAGTGCAAATAAATCCATTGATATTGCAACTTAATGCACAGCATCTTCCTTAATGCATCAAATCTTTATATGACTAAACTTAAACTCTCAGGGATACAATGTAAAGCTAGTCAGCATCCATAAATCCAGCACTTGTAATGAAAATAATGTAGTAGAGAAAGACGTTTAACCACATACAGAATAGCTGAAATTAATTCATGCTGTCTGCCCAACTACCTGCCAGAGAGGTTGTAATTCAGCTGACAGTGTTCTCAACAGATGTTGTCTGACTGTCAAAAAAATAAAATGTCTGGGTTCATTTCCAATATAGAAATGGAATGGAAATAAATATGAAATATTTTGCCATCTGTTACATTGCTGAGTCACTGGAGAATATCATCCCCAAATGTGCATACTTGTAGATTAATTGGTCTATAGCTGTCTGGCAGCTAGAATAAAAAAAAAAAAATTCTCCGAGGCACTGATTCCACCACGTTACAGAAGATATATGGAGACTGCTGTAAGGAGGAATATTAAACCCAAGCACTAGGAGAAGGCTACAAGAAACCCTTGAAGATATTGTGCTGTCTTATCACACATTAATTAATAACCAGATTTTTCCAATGAGCCTCCTGAGAGCCTGTGAATATTGTGCCTTCCACCAAGTCATTTATTGCCTGGACTTGGTGCACAGCCCGTGGTTGCAGGGAGCTCCGTGTGCTGCACAGCGGGGTGGGCTCAGGGGTGGAGAAGAGAGAAGGAGGGATTTCTCCCCAAGGAGAAAGAGGGATTTCTTGGGGTAGGGCTTTGCATTTATGTGCTGTTTGAATGCAAGCCCCTAGTGGGAGCAGCATGAGGCTTCAGGAAGAATGATATCTCCAGAAGCTACAGGTTATGCCAAGATAATTCATCTACTTCAAGTGGCTGTGATGGTACCCAGAGGAGCACTGAGACTCCTTACCTTTGTGTCCTTTTGTTCCAGGGTGTTAGTCACACCTTGTCTGACCTGACCATACGTGCCTGGCACTCTTTGAGGTTCCCTCAAGTGTTCAAGATCTGAAAACGGAGTTGGCAGATGAGACTCATGGTCAGAGGCCAAGGATACTGCAGACCATGGCAAGTAGCAGCAAGTAGCAGCAGTTTTTATGTAACTGAACCCTGCCTACAACACCTCTCAGATCACAAACGCATCAACTTATAGCTCACAAATGACTTTATATACCAACAGCACTGAATTTTGTAAAGCCAGTTCTATTCATTTTTCTATCTTCAAGGCTGAACCATGGCCTTGGAAGTAAAGCTGAATTCACAGACATGGCAGCTTTCTGGTGCCATAGAGAGGTCCCTTTCGAGGACCCATCCAGACTTGCTAGGGTGGAATTCACTCCCACCCATTCCTGTGCCATAGTACCACAAGGGCTAATGTGAGATCCCTCTGCACACAGCATGCTTACACGTGGCACCACGAGGGTGCTATCAGGGTACTACTGGGAGGATAGCTTTCCCCCTTTTCACTTGCTATACACTCAGATCCAAAAGATATGAAAACCAGCAACATGCTGTAAGAATCCCCTCAGCAGAGTCCAAAGAAATACCGGGATCAGCACTTCAGCCTGAGCCAAGCCAACACTGACCTTCAGAATCAGAGAGAGGATATGCAGCAAGGTATGAGGATGATACCAGGTGGTGGGTTTAAACCTATCTCAGCTTCTTACCCTCCTCTGAAGAGTGGATGAAAGAGAAGAAAGCAGAGAAGCTGCAGAACAACCAAGTCTTCTAGCCCTGCATGAAACACAAGAAATTGGCTTCATCTTCTACATGAGGGGAAGAGGAACATGTCACTTCAGCAGAAAAGGTGATCTAGGCAGGAATTAGTTTTTATTTTTCACCTAAAATAGGGATAGTTTGCATATTACGTCTTTTACCGCATCCTACCCATCTCAGGCAATAAAGGTCCTGAGGAAGAATGCGTTTTGCAGAATGTCTTCCTAAGAATGGGCTTTTCTAGCTCCATCTCTGAGCCACTTCCCCACGAACAGCAAGCTCACCCCCAGCAAGTCTCCCTGCCACCCCCTACAGATCCTCACCAACACTGGGCAAGATGGACTGATGAAGCAGAGCTGGTAGCACAAGACCCAGCAAATGTGGCAGCCCCTTGGCACACACCCGACCACAGGAGGTCAGCCCCTTAAGTTTTCTTTCATGATGAGGAACTCTCTCAAATACATTGAGAAGCCAAAGGATTTAGTGAGGTGTCCAGGTAAGCAGCAGTGTGTTACCTTCCAAAAGTAACCACTATTACAATGGAAACTATGACTCCTCTCCAAATGATCACCCATACAGGTCTTCCAGATTATTTCCAAACAGGGAAGCAGAAGTTCAACTTTTAGGTTTGTGCTTGGACACCATGTGTTTTAAACTATTTATGGAGGAACTGACCTTATTGAAACCATTTGGGGACACGGAAATATAGCCTACAGAGACAATACATAGAAAATATAGTGAAGGGGAAAAAAAGCTCATTTTTCAGAAGTAACATCAGTCCTTAGGGCTGTATGATTCAGAAAAGCAGGAGGAGTTCTTGCCCCCAAATGCTTCCTCTCCAACAGTGAGATCAATGACAGTGTGAGTGGAGGAGTAAAACATCTCTGACTTTCCCTTACTCCTGACTCTCAGTACAGAAAAGCCCATGCGAGGCATTCTGTGATGGTGAAGCCAACTGTGCATGAACTGTGTCACCATCCCTGCAGAGCAGTGGCTCTGGCAGCCCAGGAGGGCTGGGATGGCCAGACAGTCTCCACTGTGTGCCCTGCCTGCATGAGGCTGGAGATGGCTCCACTACTTCTCTGCTGGTTGATAATTCCCCCTCACTGGGGAAAGGTTTGCCTGCCGGACATCTGCAGCCAAAGTACCTAGTTTCTGAAGCGCTCAGGTGGCATGAAAGGGTCAGGATCAGCTGCTCAAGGGTTGATGCACCTTCTCAGAGCATGGCAAAACTCCCCGAATTTTTTCAGGAGAGATGATGGTTCCTTTTAGACACTGGCTTAGCATAAAAGAAACGGCAGCACCAGGAGATCAGTCCCCTTGCAACTCACACGAGACCAGTCATGAAGTATTTGGCCATATTCTGCTCCATTACATGGGGGCACTTCTTTCAAGTCTGTGGCATTAGGCCAAGGTTATCACTGTGCTACTGAGATTGAAATCAATGCCTTCAGCCAAGTCTACCTCAGAGCGTGTCCACTATTTACCTATTTGTGCTCTACCCCATTCAAATGAAGAAGTGTTTGGGAGAGAAAAGCAACCTGACGGCACAGCAGAACTGACTCTCTAGAAACCCTCTCTTCTGCTTTATAATATTATTTCAACATGATCATTTTTTTATTGCTAATTGCTAAATGGCACCCATCATGCGTTGCAGGAAAAGCCAGAGAGACCAAGTGAGCTGGGACTACCGACTTATACCTAGACAGCCTCGGCGGGTGAGGGCAGTTACACCCAAGTGAGAGGGACACATCCCCACTTATCCCTGTGGAAGCAATTAACTATCAGCCAGAAAGTATCAGAAATACAGCACAAGAACTCACTCCTCTAAGACTCTGAGCAGCTTTGGCTTACTTTGAAATCAAAGGGAAATGTGAATGCCAAATGAGTCTCTCATCTGAGCTCATACCTGTACTTTAGATAATGTCTATAAAGGCTCTACACTTACGGAACCAAAAAGTTAAAAACACTCCACTCTTCTGAAATCCAGCAATGAGAAGGGTGGTTGAGGACTTAAAATAATTCCAACCCATCTTACACATTTTTTGAAGTAATGTCACATTTAATGCCACAAAACCAAGGTTTGAAAAACATTGCAATGATGACATTTTATGAGTTGTATTTGGATGAAGTGAACTCACTGAAAGAAAAAAATGGGTTTGTAGGCTGAGGTTGTTCAGCTCTAATATTGCTTAACACTGGAGAATAATTTAAAATATCCTTACTGTTCATTTTGCAAATGAGGCAGATACAGGCACCTGTTCAGTTACCAGTAACCTAAAGTATTCACGGTGGTGAGAGAGTCTTGAGACCAGGCACTAGAAGAAGCAAATATAGGCAGAACTTGGCCTATTCTGTTTACTTGAAGCACAGAATCCCACCGAATTCAACAAAAAGAACAGACAAAAGCCAGAAGACAGAAAAGAAGATGTGGCCAAAAACAAGCCGCACAGGTTACACCAGGAATTAATAACATTAAACAGCAGATAAGGACAATATTACACCAAGGGAGAGGGGGTGAGATGGGGGAGAAGCACAACAAGTCTTCACGCACAAACTCAGGAAATCAGACCAACTCCCCAGAAAGTAATAAGAGAGCTCAGAGAAAATTTCCAAGGTGTCTGTAGACAAATGCAACAACAAAGAGAAAGAAATTAAAGGAAGTAGAGACAGCAGCATGGGGGCAGAAAAAGAAAAAGAAGCAAAAGCCACAACAGAAAAGCAGAGGTCTGTAAAGATTAAATAGGAAGGATGGTGTTAAAAATAGCCCATATTCACTGGGAATTTGGAAGGGAAGACTCACTCAGTTTAAGTCAAGTACTCCATGTGAGCCTCATCTTCCTGAATCTCATGATTTGCATGTTTGATACCTCTTAGAATTGAAGCAAACCTTTACTTCCCCTGGTCATGAGCATACAGCTTAGCAGCAGGAACTCTACTCATCACATCTGTCTGACCTAGCAGACCAGGTTTGCCTTTTGGCACAGGACTAATGTTGTGGCTCTCATGCCCACCTTTCCTTGCACTCTGAAGCGAAAATAGATCAAGATTCTCAGTTTCATTAAGGTGCACATGATTGCTATTTCTGCATAGTATCTTCAAATAGAAGGTTTGTTCATATTACCTCATCCAACTGCAAAGAGAGCTTCCTCAACGGTTTCCTCCCTCTACCCTGTGAAGGTCCTATCTTCTCCATCTTTGAGTTCCATGTGGTCATCACTTCTCCCAGGACATCCAAGCAGTTTTGGACCCTCATGGCTGTCCCCTCTTCCAGCACTTTCTGTCAAGACAAGGCTGCACTTAGACCCACTCCCGCTGCCCCCCAACAAGTTTTACCCACTTTGGTATCAGGGAGCTATCTAAAATAGAGCTTTACAATTTTTTTTCCCTTAAATTGCAGATGTCCAAGGCAGGACCTCTGTTCCTGGGTAGCAAACTTTGTCTTTTCCTACCAACTAACTTCCCAGGACACACCAGGGAAGCTCCCTGGCAGTTTGCAAGGTGTCCTTTGGGAACCTCCTCACACCTCTGTGTCCAGGATGAGTCACCTCACTCAGAGGATATCTCATTGGATAACTCATTGAATAGGCTTTGCAAAGAGAAGCGAGAGCTCTCGAGGGTTGGGTTTGGGGTTTTTTTCAGATAATAATATTGGTAGCTATGATATCTCTCTTCTCCTTTCCTTTTTTCTTCTTTTCCAAACCTTTTCTTCATGGGATTTCATTTGCAGCACACATACGTGCATACAACTCATTTGTCTTGAGGGCAGTCTTAAGTATTTCTGTTTGTGATACTGATGATGATTTTTTTCCTATCTTGTAGAAAGGGAAACATTTGAATTCCTTTTCTAACCCCAGCCACTATATGTACACTCTCTTTTTATACTCTCCCCAAAGCATCCACTGCAGCCATCGCTGAATATTAACCCTGTGGTCCAGCCCAGTGTGACTGTTCCTATATTCCTGCCTCCTGATACCCAATATTCTCCTGGGAGTAGACGTGGCAGCTTTCCAAATGTTCCCAGCCTGTGCCTGTGTGCTGTTTCTGCCAGTTAGAAAGGGTCAGCTTGACTCTCACTGGCCTGGATATGTACAAGCCAACAGGATTAGCTAGAATAAGACCTTAAAAAAATGCAGTGACGTTTTATTCACTGCAAGAGGGAGATGCAGCACCATAACAGATACCCAGCAATGTGCTGGAATTGGAGGTTTTTAAAATTCATCTAGACAACACTATGTCTGACCTGATCTAGTGATAGCGACAGTCCTGTTTTCACCAGGCAGTTCCCRCCAACATCCCTCTCAGTGGTGTTCCCATAATTTCAAACAGAAAAGAAGAAAAGGACATTTGAAGAAAAAGGACAGCCCTGAAGTGGTTTCAATCACTCAGATGGATCCCATCAAACAGATTCAAACTCTCCAGTTGAGTTTATCCCCTTTATTAACTCCTGTACCTTGCAACAAAGGTGCAGTCTGTCCAGCTCATTTAGACTGGAGCTGTTGGGGAGAGGTTCTTAGCAGACCCCTTAATGTYAGTGCTTGAGTGTCTTATGGGCTTCTCACATTGGGCAAGATCAAGTTTGGGTTTTTTTTAAATAAAGAATAGAGCAAAACAAAACAGAATGTGAACTGCCAGACAGTACACAGGTTGGCAAATACAGAATAATGAACCAATTCACAGATTTTCACACAATACATGGGTTGGTAAAAAATAAACATGTAAAAAACAGGTAAAATGCTTAAAAGCAAAATAAGGCTGCAAGCTACATCTCCTTTTTAAATGTATTCCCCTAGGAAAGTCAGTATTCACGGTAATTCAGAGCACTTGTTTAATACTGGATTTTTTCTCCAAGAATAGTGAATGTTTTTATTAACTGAGCAAGCAAAGGTGCACTTGGAAACAGGCTAAGACAGAAGGCAGCTTACCTACTAATGCCACGATGAAAGTCTCCAACTCTGACTTATGCAGATGAAATCTCCACACGCTTGATTTCTAGGCCTTCTTTGACAAATATGGCCAGCAGGAAAGAGGGAGAAAAAAAAGAGGAGGAAGAGCCTTAAGGGGAAAAAAAAAGGTAGAGTAAGTCTGTGCAGCTTGTTTTACTTCCCTGGTGAAATAACCATTTGTTTCCAAATAGGCCCATAGCTCCCAATAGCCCTGACTGGCTATTACTCCACTGTTCTGGCAAGTTGCTAATGGCTTTGCATTTTCTCTTATTGTCAGCAAGAGTGGCTGGAATTCATTAAGAATTATATGAATAGCCTCCATGCTTTCAAACTAGATTTGGGAATATACTCAGAAGTGATCAGTTATTTTAGACTTCTGTTAATTCTATGGTAGCCCATCATAATTATTGAAGGATTGAATAAATAAAAAAAACACTTGGAAAGTTGTGAAAAGCTGTATGTGTGTGTAATAAAGCGCCATGTAAATGTAATGGAGAATATCAGTTACAAGAGTTATTATTTTGTAATTTGTATTTAAAAGTTCTATCAAGAGCAAAAATAAACTAAAAAGATAACATTTGCAATAGCTATAAACTAAAAATTAACTAAACTAAACGAAATTAAAATCAAATACTTGCACCCATTCACATACTTTTAACTGACCATAAAGATCTAACAGTGGCAACATTCACTTATAAGAGCTTCTAGAGGAATAAGAGAACCACCAGACCCAATCCTTTCTCTGAAGTGGAAAGAATGCATGCTGAAAACCCAGAGGACAGCTCAGGGGGCAGCTCACAGAGAGATTAGATACCACATAAACACAATACATTGACTCAAACACATGGACAGAAGTAGAAAATGTGGCCATTTAGGTTTTATTTTTTCTTCTATTACTTCTCAGCATGCAATATGTTTTTAAAGAGACAGGAATGTACTGAAACATTTATTTCAGACTCTCATAGAATTTAAAGTCTTCACATGCAGCCGTCTTGATACCTTCCATGCGTTTTTCCTTACCTGTGTGTATTACTTATAACCAGATATTGAACTAGATACTCCTACTCCAAATGCATGAAATGCTAATTGAAATGAGGCTGGATCCCGGTGAGGACTACTAGACTATGGAATAATCTCCCAAAGGAGGTGATACAGGGTAAATTGCTTCAGAAACTGAAAACTAGACCAGAAAATATATTAGGAAATATAACCAAGAAAACAACTCCCTACTGCAGAGACAGCATCTGGCCAACCTGTAATAGCTGATGTGGTATTCTGCAACTTGCAATCGTTAGCCATCCCCAGGAAAGCACCTGAAAAATATTAGATCTACTCACCTGGTCAAACGTGCAGTATGGCCTGACCTACTGACAGGTGCTGGTCTTCTATGGATGATGCAATTCACTTAATTGACCATTTTTCTTTCACCTGAACCTGGCAGAGAACAGTGTGTACATCACAGCAACAAATGAAGTATGAGTTGGCGAAAGTCAACATTGCGAAGAAAGAAAATGGGTGCAAGAGCTCGCAGTGGTACGATGCTTCTCCTGCCATTGATCCAGCCTCCTGCCACTGTCCCCTCACCCCAAGAAACAGCTCTCGCTCCTTGCCTTCACACCCCTCGGTGGTCCCACACCCGGTCCCACACCCTCCACTGCTATTGCACAGGATGGGGAGAGGGGACCAAGACCCACAGGCTTCTAAGAGGAAATTCCCCTAGTTACTAGAGGAGAAGACGGTGGTCTCAAAACACTAGTGAGCAGCACTGGGCACACTGCAGGATTGGGTCCCAAGAGAGACAAATCTTAGGGAAAACGCCTGTTGAACTGAACGTGATCGGATGATGCCAGGGGCTTAAGCTGTGGCTGACTGAACTGAACAAAGCCTGGGAGGTGAGGACAGGGCCATTACTACAATAAGTCTACACGTTTTGATCTATACTATAAGGATGAGCATTATCAGCAGTAGCGATCAGGGCACATACATTCCCCTGGAGATTAATCACTGTTTGGAAAGAGCAGAAGGACAGAGGGCCTTAGGGCATTAACCCCAAGTGGCCATTAATCCCCCAAAATGCCGTCTACCCAGGCCTTTACCGCTATTAAAAGATGAAAAAACCTTGAAAGGGAAAGGAACAGAAGGGGAAGGACTGCCTGAAAATCAGTATTTTCTTCTTCCTTCCTGTAGGACAGTTCAGATCTGTATAACAAGTCACATCAATCAACTGCTTTGAGATATTGAACTTTACTGGGACAGAAAAAATTCTCCCTTTTCCTCCTTCCTTCTCAATTAAGAATAAAAATAAATATGGTGCCTAAAAGAAAATGAGGGGGAGAGAGGGACTGTGATACAGTGCTGGGCTTTAAGCTGGTGTGTTTTATCCATTAAAAGGCTATGTCAATCTGACCGCTGTGATCAGTTTTGGAAATTCAAAACAGAAAAAATGATCTTCGTACTAGGTGCAACTGACTCCCAAGATATCTGTATACACATAAAGTGGAATAATTAGACCTTGGATGAAAAATCTTGACAGTACAAAGAAAGACCATGATCTAATATCAGAACAAAGTTAACAGATGTCATTAAGTGAGACGATTAGCTGATGACGGAAGGTCGCACCCAGTTTACTTTTCACAGTTGACAGATCAAAGTTACTCGTTCAGTTTGAGCAAAGACTGAATACAGTTACCCTAGGAAAATCCTTTCACATAACATTAAGTCTCTCTCTGTCTTGTGTTTCTTAGACGTGAATTGTCAGGAAAAATACCAATGAAACATTACAGAGCAAGGGCAACCCGCTCACATAGTACTGAATGGAAATTCCCTTAGTGGTAGGTAAAAATAAATGTGTAATTGTATCCAGCGGCCTTTACACTCGTGTGAATCACATGCCTGAGATATTATGAACCTGACTCCACCGCGAGTTACGCAGCTGTGAATCGGGAGAAGCCATTATGCCAGGTCCCGAGCCCGATCCGGCCCCCCAGGTCTCCTCTGATGCCCATTCTCGCAGGCCACCGAGGCACTCCCCTCGCCCGCGTCCCCCTCCCTGCCCCAACCCCTGCCCCGCTATCAGTGAAACACGATTATCCATCACCAGGGCGTGAGGCCAGGAAGGAGCATCCCCATTGCGAGTGGGTGCAGGCTGGGCAGCGCTGGGGGTCTTAGGTGATGGGGGAACAGGGGACGGGTGGCACAGGAAGAAGCGCAGCTGCCTTTCCCCTTGGCAAGCCCCAGAGAATGGGGATCCATCCCGCGCTCTGGGGCTCCAATGGGTCCTCTCAAGTCAGTCTCCATCAGCATCAGCAGTGCTGTGCAGCATCGCCAGCGCACCAGTGGTGGGGACACGCAGCTGCTCAGCTGGGCGTCATGCCCCTCCTGCCCAGGTGGGCATCCGGCATGGCTAATGAATGCTGCAAATAGCAAGCAGGGCCATCATAATTTCTTTTTTATTATTAAATTTTTACATAGCATCTGTCCGGGTTTTGGATAGTTGCTGTTGGGTTTTGCTCCTGGTTTTTCTTGTTTGCTCTCTAGAACTGGGAGGAAAGGGAATATCTAAAACTCAGATTTTAAACCTGACCTCTTCCGTACCTTTTCTACTATAAAGTGTAATTAAATTTATATTGGATTTCACTTAGGAAGACACTGAATTTATGCATATGTAATCTTGAAATCTACAGTGAAAAAAATCCTCAACTGTGCATCCAACACTTGTCCATTTACTTAGCTACGCCATCAAATAATACCCCATATAGAACTACACTTCTTTTCTTCTGTCCATTCGATCCACAGGCTGGATTAGGCTGATTTAAAAACTATGAGCCTTTATCTCAATGCTGCCCATTTTGTATCAAGCTTCCAATCATGCACGTGTCCCATCTAGGGAAAAATGAAGCTGCAGCCTCCAAATAAGCCACAGAACAAGTATTAAAAATATGCTTGTACCATAATAAATAAAAGGAAAAATAGCACATTTATACTGTAATAAAAATATTCACAAATGCAGTGGAGTAGAGTTTCAATAGGCTGCAGTTCAAATATTCTACAAAACTCTATGTCAGCTAAAGTTACCATTTGAATGCAGAGAGTCTAACATTAAAGAATGTTTTAAAATGCAGAAAGATTATGCTGGCCACTGCCCTTTGCAAGCTGGGGAATTTGTTCCCTGCCAAACCTGCTGCGGGATGAGAATCAAGACATTCAGACCCTGCCGGGGAAGAATGATTGCTTCATTGTGTGAAGGTATTTCTGTTACATGCAGCACAATAGCAGGGTTCTTCATCAGAGAAGCGCATGGTGGATTATAAAAACTCTTAACTCTGTGGTCATCAGGAATTTTAGCAGTATCAAAGTAAGAGGACTGAAGAAAGTGGTGCCTAACAGAGAAAAGAAAGGGAGGGCTTAACCTTTGTCCTGAGGGTGATAAAATAGCATCACATGGCTGAAAATCAGTCTAACTTCAGCCATGTGATGCAGTTGACAGAGTCACTTTTGTGAAAGTTACAGGATGGCATCAGTAGTTAAAAGGTCATGTTTGAAAGGACTTTCTAATTATACCATCAAAATACTGACTGGAAGACTGTGAGGTTTTATTATGTAGCTACAAGTCTGGGTATACATGTTCCTCTTTGCATTAAACATGTTCCTCTTTGCATTAAACACCGTTGTACATTCACAAGAGCAACAGGCAGACCACAGGAACTACAGCATGCAATTGAGACATCTACTCGTGGTAAGGGTAACATAGCAAATCTTACATCTCATTGCACAGAGCCCATCTCCACCTGTCTCAACACTTTTATGGTGCCAATTACAGCAGTATTTAGGTGGAATTATGAGTGGACTTAATTGGCAGAAGACAATTTCTAAGGGATCACTGAAGACATGGACTGAATTCTCTGCTCTACGTGTTGCTCTTGTTGAGAGAGTGTAAAAATGTGTTTGTGTGCTTCAGCTTCCTTTTGAGAGAAGACATGTTCCTCAAAGCAGCAGAACCTATTGGTCACCACTGCTGGTGGATGTTCAAACAGACCTGTTTCAACTGGCTTTACCTGTGGAGTCAGTAATTGTTCTTTATTTCCTCTTCCCAAGACTGTTCTGCTCTCATTCTCCTCGACACAGTCCACCATGCGCTGTCCTCCTGCAGGTTTCATGACCATGCCATCTTCTGGATCTCCTCCTACCCAACTAGCCAATCCATCCGTGTCTTTCTTGGTAAACCCAGCTCCTCACCACTCACCCATGAGTGCTAACAAAGGTCCCCTCCTACACCTTCTCTTGCAGTAACCTCATCCACTTGTAGACATGTGCCTTTTTCCTGAGAACTCTCTCTCCAGACTTTTGATCTCCCCCTGTATAACTCCCTGAATCCCTCTGACTCAGACATTTCATCCTGCTTGGCCTTCTGCTGAGATCTGTGTGACCAGAACTCATTTCCTAAACTTTCCTTCTGAAGTTTTCCTGCTCTCCCACCATCACTAGCAACACCAAGAGGTTTTTCACAACATATCCCACACCTTTAGAGCCACCAACTCTTAAGAAATAGATGATAAAGCTGTCTTTCACCTCTTACAAATAAATAGTGAGTTTCTTTTTAAACTGACCTCTCACGTTTATCACAGTAACTTGGACAGATCTGAAAACTTTCTCCATGGTTTTGTGATCATATTTCTCCACGCTGAGTGACATAACATCAGATGAGAGTTCAAGATCCAAGAGCATAAACTGCCATAAGAATCTGTAAACCAGCAAAACACAAATTTCTCACACATTTCTTAGACAATTTCCCCAAGTGTCTCTAAAGCGGAACAGGTAGACATCCCAAGATTAACTGCCTTAAGCACAGATTTTGCAAAAGAGTAGTTTGCCAACCTGGGAAGAGTATTGAACTTCAGCATCCCCCTTATCCCACAGTAACCTCCTGGAAAGCAGATGAATGATTCCAGTAAAAACTTTCCCAACTTGCCCGTACAAGCAAGAAGAAAAGACTGCAAGATAGATCCAGATCAGTTTATTCTGCAAAATACCCTGAAAAAGCCCAGAAGCGTACAGAGGACAGGAACTCCCTCATTTTGTTCCCCAGAAATCTCAGATCTAGTCAGTCACCTTATTAAGAATGAAAGAAGCCAAATTTACAGTCAGTCTTCTCCTGCCTACTTAAAAAAGAGGTACAAAGTTGGAAGAGCAGTACAACCTTCCCATGCCTGTGACCAGACCTGGGGAAAGGATCCCATGTGCAGTTAACAGTGCAGTTCATTGCCTTGCCCCGCCAATGGCTGCTCCGGGGTGGCTATTAAGTAATTCCAGCGATGACAAACAGCTCCTGAGCTACAGATGCTTTTCCGGACACACTGCTTGCTGGGGAGCGACCGTCAGCTATTAAACCGTTGTGCCACAGGCCACCCAGGCCTTGCTGGATGGTAACCATTTTCTGTTGCTGCTGGCTTATCTCTTTGTCCTAGATGATTTAGATTTTAGCTGCGCATCGAGACCATCCGCCCCGGCTCTGCACCCCTTGCCCGGGCACGTCACTTGGTGTCTGCCGCCCAGCCAGCCAAAGCTCTCACCACCACAGCATGCACTGTCATGCTTTTGGTACCTGAGCCATCCCGTTCACCTCTGAAGCCAGTATGTCTTACCATGTAAATGTCCCTTCAGTCTATTTATAAAGAGCATACTGGTAACATCACTCAATGTTGTTCCCATCACAAGATTTTATAACAGGAACAGAAGGCTAACCCGAATCGTTTTTTCCAAACAAACATCATCTCTCACCTGTTTTATTGTGAAGTCTGTTGTTTTCTGATGTTATTTTTAAGAGGAAGAGCGTGCAACGCATCCCAGAACACATCGCTGTGTTCAAAAGAAAGGGAGGGAGTTACTAACCACAGCAGCTATTCAAAACTAATAAACACATCATTGTACCCAACATTTACGGAAAGGCTTCCTGTTGGAGGGAAAATCAATGGCCAGTTCAACACATACTCTTCTTTTCTTTTTTTTAAGGAAAAATTACATTCTCTTGGGTATTGAAAGTCACTGTTTATAGCCAGGTTCTAAATTCCTGAAACCTAAGATATATTATGGGAACTTTTAATATTAACTATATTTAGTGGGCATTTTATTGTCCATACAGGCAACGCTATAAAAAAAAAATTTCTTTCCTAAGCTATATATATGTGTGTGTATATGTGTGTGTGTGCTCTTGAAGAAATTCATATGGTCAGCAAAAAGGCTTTGGGTTTTATTTTTAAATGAATAGAAATGCTCACAAGATCTTACGCTAAATGCAAAGGAAACCAGAAATGGACAAAGCATTTGTGAGTGCAAGCAGCTAAAACAGTTTGCAATCTGAGTATCAGCAGAATCGGTCATATACGTTATAACAGTTATTGTTAGTTTTTGCCCACACACCAAGAAAATGTTTCAAAGGCCTGTGTCTCTTCAGACTTCTAACTCAGGAAATAGTTAGGGTTTTTTTCCCATACAAAAGAGCAAGCAGACATGTTCACATTTTAAATGAGGGGAACAAAAGCACAAGAACAAAAGCAACGTTTCTGCGTGAGCACGTGTTTCCCTCTGTGACAGCCTGCACTGAACAAAATAGCAGCCCGGGTCTGCAGGCACCAGAGGGTTGGGAACTGTAAAACTGCAGCCTGCAGAAAGCGGAGATGACAGCTGCCCAGCAAAACCACACACGAGGAGGTGAAGGGGGTATCTCCAGCCACCTCCACTGGCACAGACACTGAAATATCTAGTCGAAATGCTTAGTCAAAATACTAGGAGGTGAGCTGTGCTTTCCTTTTTTTCTCTCTTACCAGTAACCTGGGAGGTTAGCTACACAAGAGTAGCTCTCTCGCAGCCATCTCACACAGTGTGAAGGGAACATGGAAGGAACAAACCCCACCTTAGGCTCCAATCCTTTCAACAGCCCTTGCTACAAAAGTGATCGACATGGATTTATCCCATTTGTGCTGCACTCAGCATCAGCTGCTGACGAGCAAAGAAATGTTTGCCAATAATTATTGCTTTCAACCAGTAGTCTTCCTAGTACAGAGAGAGGTCTTACAAGTTGAGGAGTGCAGAACTGGCATCACACTAAACCTCAAAAGAGAATACAAATATTGAGCCTTTTTTGGGTTGTTGGTTTTTTTTTTCTGAGCCTGAAATGTAGGTGTTATCTCTTTAAAAGAGGAGAGTGGCAAGCCGTATCTCTAGTAAACTTTCCTACTTTGTGTAAACCCTCATGTTGTCTTATCTTACCAGGGGATCTGTTGCACAACCACCACTCACAAAAGAGATCACAAGGTCATGTAAATCTCGTGATCTGTTTGTGGTGAAATTTCAACCAGCATACAATGAAAGTCTCTTTGGTACGATCACACTGACCTGATTTCTTACAGAGGTTTCAGCAAAGCTCCATTCTGAAAGGACAGAAAAACATGCCTGATACTGCCACCATCACATAGACCTACTTAGGTTGATCTGGTGAGTCCTCCTCATCCGATCAGCCAACCACACAACCCAGTGTCTTACAGGTTGTACCACACAGGAGAAGAAGCTGGTGCTGGGCTCGGTGGCTCTGATGCACTTCTGTACAACAAGGAAGAGCTGATTGCCAGGGGCAGGTCAGGGTGCATCAGAGAGACAGCTCTGTCTCAAGTTCTTTGACTCACCAGCTCATCCTGGAAGTCCTATCTCTTCTGCCATGGCCAGTTCAGGTGCAGTTCAGGCTGTGTTCATTTTTTCTTCTCCATGGTATGATAGTGTTTCTTACCTGTCCACACACAGGTATGCACCCAAAGAGCAGCCTGCTGCAGCTCTTCTGCCACGGGCATTCAAACTGCTGAGTCTTGCAGTTGCCTTTGTCCTGGGGGGAAAAACCTGTCCTGCAGCTAACAGAAATGGAAGGCCAAAGTTAAATCTGTCTTTCATAACAATATTTAATCCAATTTATAGCTGGACTTAATGTGAAACTGAAGAAGTGTTATGGCTTAGAAGGAATACCAGCAGCATCTCAGACAGAACAGTCCTTGAGTATAAAGGTAAGTCTCCCGAGGGTGAGGTGTTTGATTCAGATGGACAAGCAGAGCTGGGTTTATTATCCAAACTTCTTGAGCTTGCAACACTGGGCTGGAAATCTCATGAAAACATGATTTATTGGAAGATTTCTAATACTTCCTGCTTCTGCCGGGGCTGGAAGTACCACAAGAACTACATTTCTGTGGTATTTTGGTATTTGCAGTTGTGGTCCCAGCTGGAACTGAGAAGGGAAGAGGCACACACACTTGGAAATGATATTTTTTTGGTCATCTCCATTTTTTTGGAATCACGGGAAGGATTTCTTCTAGGTCCACTTTGTGGCAATATGTTTTGGGGACGTATTCTCATTCTAGCAGAGTTCTAAATGCTACATAAAGTCATGACTTTTCAGTAACATAAAATTTGCACTTTAGGTTGGAATTTTATGAAAAATGCCTCTCTGGCTTACTGTTTTATATTAACTCTACATAGTTCTGTAACATAAGAATTTCACGATGTCAGTCATGCATAATAATAATATAACAATCTAAAATAATAATGTAATAAATCCACTCACTAGTCATCATGGGCCAAACTCTGGCAACCCTTTGTGAAAATGTGCTGCAAACACATGTACAAAAAGTCTCTTAGCTCAGTCTCGGCTGGCTTCAAGCCAAGAAGTTATCTAACGGCAAATCAACAGACAAGTGTCACCAAAAATGTCTAATAGCTAAACAGCTCTGCTGTGAGCATAAGTTATTCCATTTTAGACGTGGAAAGGTTTAATTGGGTTCTATGCAATTAACAAACCTTAATTATGAGTAATTTGTTAGTCATGCTTACTTTTGGCTAAGCCCTGCTTTTTTCCTTCTCTCAGCTTTCCCTCTTGAAACACCTGCAAGGAGATTTGCAGGGGGAGCTAATCAGGGGGGTTTCTGGCCAGAACTCTGATAAAATGTCTCGTTGGTACAGATTTTAATCGTTTTTATGAAAACAGCTGCTCTCCTTAGAGAATGTGCCCGTGGGCAAAGCCGTTTTCACTTCTAACAAGGGCCTGAGGAGCTGCACTGGCAAAAATCACCTGCTGGAAATAGTGAATCAGTACGTCTGCAACCCAGTGCGGTGCTGCTCTCCGTCTCATTAACCTGGTCGCCCCTGCATCTGTGCTAGGCAGGTCTCGGTCATCTCTGGTGGAGAAATAGCCTGGACTGCTCCCCACTCGGACGTAATAAGAGCTGGGGCAGCAGTCCAAGAGGGGGGTAGATGCCTTTGAATCACCTGATGGAATATGCCTCCATGCTGTGCTAAATACCCTGCTTCCACTGGGAGTGTAACTCGTGCTCTCTCTCCAGCTCTCCTGTTACATGGTGCATATCTTGAACCATCATTTAGCTCCTCAAACTTTAACCGTATCAACTTTCTAAATACAGGCCAGTCTCATATTACTGCTCAACCRAAGTCTTTGGAATCAACAAAGAGGATGAATTTTACTCATCCGTTTCAATCTTTATATGAAGATAATTGCAAAGAACTAGAAACGAAGCAATTTTGACTATGAAGAAAGAAGCCTGAGACTGAAACCCAAGGTTTACTGGAGAAAAGGTCTTACGGACACTGATTGTGCTCATGGCGGGACAAAGAAAGAGCAGTTCCTCCCGACGCGAGCTCAGATTATTCATTCTCCACAGCCAACTGTCCTGGAGGCTATGCACACTTCTGTTCCACTTCACTGCTGTTTTGCAAAGTGGTGCTCTTTGAATAGAGGGAAATTTTACTCTGACTACTCCACTCAGTGRAGCATGGCTCAGAGACTCCCAAGCTAATGGGAAAAATGTTAGTCCAGAGGTGGAAGCAGTATAGCATGACCAAAGGTAATCCTCTTTAGCGGTGGTGTGGAGGCTAACACAGCAATATTCTTTTCAGGCCCACACTTAAGATGACTGCACGTATCAGTGCTGATGAGCGCTAACTCGGGTGCCTCTGCTCTACTCTCCTTTGCTCAGCATGGCCGGACAGCCTGTGTGCCTTTACGGTCTGCAGCCTCTCACCCTGGCTGAGAGGGCTTGTCTGAAGCAAGCAGTGCCAGGTCTGATGGTGTAAAACAAAACCATGGGAATGCCATACTGCTATCTAAAATGTAGGAGAGAAAAGAGAAATCCATGGCTGAGCTTGTCTGCAAGGCCCTGCTATATTCTGCTGAACTATCTATTCAGACACATTTTATGAGGCTGCCTATAGATTTGTACAGAAAATCCCTCTGGTTGCTTTTATTCCCTCTGATCTCTTCCATCACCCCTTGACTACATGCTCCTTACGGCAGTTAACATCTCCCTCTTTATGTCTGGTAGGTACCCAGGACACCACTGAGAACAGGTCCTCACTACTGAAAGCACCAGGTTCTGTCATAGATCAAAATTTCTCTGCTTTCAAAATCTCCAATATGAGATGAACACCATGAAGGTTTGAAGTTCCTTTTCCCCAGGGACGTGACAGAGAGGGACAGCTTACCTAAAAAGTCAAAACCTTATTAGGTTTTATATGAAAGTCAATTTAACCTTTAATGGCAAAACATCTGATGACTTTGTGCCTGACAGACCAGTTATTTCCAATCAAAAAGCAACTTTGTGGCAAAAATTCACAGTTACCAAGGCCCCTCAGAAATATTTAAAACTCTCATGAACATAACCAGACAGTAATTAAGCTTTGGAAAAGAAACCTCTGCGGCAAGAGTGGTTATGTGCTATGTGCTCATTCGCTGGGGTGGAAGCTAAAATCTAACAAGAGGACTTGCAGATTTAACATAAAATAACAGCCAGGGAATATAAATAAAATGTAATACAGAAAAGGGGGAATAATTATTTTGTGGATTTATGACACCTGCTTCCCTGTTCCATATTCAGTACTGGTAAGGGAAAAGAAAAAGCTATTCACAGAGGTGAAAAGTTCTCCTAATTTTTTGTTATTATTATTTTTCAATTAATTTCTAAGTATGTGCTTACCAGCAATACAGTATTGTGAAGAAAAAAAAAAAGACTGAGCTATAAATAATATTTCCTCTCCTGGGAGTTTTCCTAAGCTGCAAGTTTTTTGCTGTTGTCAGAAATGGGAAAACCCAGAAAAGATGCAAGTTTTAGATTTGAACTTCACATGACATTTTCAGGATCTAGCTTTTACTAGAACCTTTTAAAATACTGACAGTGGTCTTGCAAAAAACCAGCACTGTTTTCACATTTATTCTCTATCTCAAGTACCTTCAGGTGCGTAAGCTTTTATACCAATTATCGTGCACGTGTTAAAGGGATTAACAGCTTCTGCCTTATTGTCTCTTCCATCCAGTCTCCCTCAAACCGTTTTCTAAGTACAGTGTCTCATATCGTAGCAAGTCAAATATTGTTATAATCACCCCACCTCCACAGCCAGTGGTGATTCTGGTATCGGCAGGTTGCACATTTAGCGCTATTTCAGTTAGTGATGGGTGAACTCCCAGGCGGCAGCAACAAACCCCTGAGACCTTTCCCTGCCTCCCAAGGAATGCGGCGGGGTCATGGCTTGAGTGGCCTCAGATACTACAGTGACGGGCACCCTGGAAAGGCTTATCAATAAATAAAGCCATGACTTCTGGTGCTTAATTAAACCCAAGGGACAAAATCCTCCCGCCATTAACAAGCAGGGAAGAAGGATAACTGCTTCATTTGTGAATGCAGGAAAAATACCATATTGATAAACAGGTCTGTGGGTTTGACACCAGGGTGGTGACGTCTCCCATGTTTTTGAGATCCTGTGCTGGTTTTTTTATGCATGATGCAGTCCTTGCAAAAGCAAAAAGATTTTCAGAACAGATGCCAGAGGACGGACAGACAGCAGGACACGAGGACTCTAGCCTGTATTTGCTGCCCAAATGGTTGCCCCTGAACTCYCAGCAGAGTCAAGAAACTTTGCGAATGACTTTAACCTTTGCTTCTCACAAAATGCACTTTACTTTGATCCTTGAACCATGATCAATAGAAGGTGCAGAATGGCAGGGAAGAATTTTTCGGCTCAGGGGGAAACAATGTAGTTCAAAATGCTCAAATAGCCTTAAAAATCTCCTGCTAGAATGTGTCTGGGGATTGCAGACCAGTTATTTACTTCTTCCTGATGGTTTCAGATAATATCATGAAGTCGGTTCCCCATCTTCATTCTATCGGAGGGGAACAAGACCTGTATGCAATAGGGACATTTTCCTGTAGCCGCAGAATTTCCTTTGCTTGCGCCCAGACTGAATTTAATCCCCTATCCTACAGGTACAACAAAGTGGATGCAAGTGCCATACAGCTACATTGTCTCCCACATTATGCCAGAAGTTCCTACACATGAAGAAAGGACGTTCAACAAACAGCTACATGAGCTGAACAGCGCTTCCAAGATGAGTTGGTCTACCACAGGAAAAATGTACTTTTTGCAGCAGAAATAGCAGCATTTCACAGTCACGCAGGGAGGTTGTTTCCAAGAATAAGAGCCACAGGCATGTGTACAAATTAACTGGTAATAAACATTCTGACTTTGGTTACAGTTACTGGGCCAAATTCTGTTTGACACTATATCTGAACCATCTTCAGAGTGGTTTGCTGTCACAGGATGCTGCAATCCTGAAAATTATGGGCTAGATCCACAGGTGGTTTAAACAGATGCAGTTCATTTTATTCTAATGTCAAAAGCATGCCGCAGTAGCAGGTTAGAGAACAAGTTCCTTTATTTTTCTCCATGAAAACACCATGTTGGCCATATTCCTGGCTTGACCACATTGAAGAGCTCTCAGGTTTGCAGCCAGTGGAGGTCACTCAAAGGAGCTACAGCTCCTGTCATGTTCACTACTCTAAGGTTGAGTCCAGTGCTCATCATCTCACCCCTGCCCGGCGATCAGAGGAGCTCAAAGATGCTGTTACAGTCCAGCAAGAGCGACAGCACTGGATAGTGTCCCCTGAGTACACATTATCACATTTGCAAACTATCAGCTCTTGTAGCGCCATGCTGAGAATCAAGACCTTGCAGCAGGTGCTTGGGCATCTGCTGCCTGCATCATTCCTCCCTACCTAATCCGCCAGCTAGTTATGGAGGAAAAGAAGAGCTCCAATATTTACTGCAAATCAAGCAACTAAGAGGTGAAAGGAAATATTTTGGCTCCAGTTGGAGCCTTGTGATGGACAGCAGAGTATACTGAAGGACTTTGAATGTAAATTGCGGCCATGGTCCAAATGAACACACTTGCTCTCTTTTTCTGTAACCCAGCGATGGACAGTCCTCCCAAACATCTGTCTTAAGGCCGTCTTGCTAGCAAATACGAACTCAAACACAGCTGTAGCATTCGTATGTGCAAGAGCCAGCTCCATCAGCGAGGCTCATGCCATGCCAGTTCTCACAGTTTTGGCATGGTGTGAGAACAACCCAACAGTGAAGGGGAGGAGGAGATCAGCGAAACAAAGAGTTAACTACTTCAGTGCTGCATAGGGGGCAGGATGGGTGGCACAGAACCACACTTCTGCTCTGTGTCTCCCCTCACTGAAATACTGGTGGCAGGACAGATGTTGCAGCAAAGGCCAGCATTAAAGGAGTTAAATTGTCCTCACAGCCTGCTATTCACTGTTCAGCTTATACAAGTGATAAATGCGACGCCAAGGTTTACTAGATGGGTATCTCATAGTAATTGCCAGCTTTATCAGCCCATGTCTTTCAAGGGATAAGAAATGCAGAACTGTTATGTAAGTCACCATGCATCTGCTGAGCTAAAATACCTGCTGAAGTTTTTCCCTTCTATTTGCCCAGACTGTAAGCATGCACGGGGACAGCACTCAAGCTCAGTCAAGCAGCATTATCTGTGCTCCTTACCTGGGTGGTGTCCAAATCTTATGCCACGTTGAATGATAACAGGGTACACTTTGTGTTGGCAAAGCAGGTACTGGGGAGATTTTATAACAATGAACTCTATTTGCATAGTTTCAGGTACAATCAGGGAATGATGAAGATGATAAAAAATTACTAGCAATATTTTTATGGAAGACCCATGACACTTAAAAAAGGTTAAAGAACATGTCAGATGCACGTTTTCTATTCACAGCCCAGAGGTGGAGCAAAGCATTTATCTTTCCTGTACTGCAATCGGACCTACAATTTAATTTACGTCATATATAATAATTATATACCTGCATCTCACAAGATTAGTGTGAAACTAATACTCTGCCTTTGGATAACTGGACACCACCAGAATGTCATCTCAGCATTTTGTTCTTTCAGTCCACATTGGAAGACAGATCTCTCCAATCTGACCTGGCGTAAATAATAGTCCATCTACAAGGCAAAGTTGAACCAGATGACTGCCAGTGGTCCCTTCCAGAAAATATTTCTGTGATTCTGTGACTCAGGTGTTGCATTGAACCATTTAGAAATCAACAACAGAGAGCCCTTGTTTGGCTTCAGGTTGTGTGCATCCTGATGAATTTCTTTATGCAGTTGTTTAGTGTTGCTTATAAATGTACAAAACATTTTCTTAAAGTCTTAAGTCAGTGCAAACACATGGTCATACCTGCCATGTATTAGAACAATTTTTCAGAGCTATCTGAAGGCTATCTTTGATATCACAGATACTAAATGATTGATATAAAATATAAGTTATTATGGATATTAAAAATTTATTGACTCACTAGAAGATTCAGCAGAGTGGTACAGTATATCCTGTTCCTCCTAAATGAAAGTGTGGGGTTTTGAGCTTCACTAACACTTGCCCATACCTTTATTTGCTTAACATTTAAAAAACCTTAGATCTGTGAATTTCTAGCACTGTTATCCTCATTACCTCTTTTTTGTTGCTGTTGTTATATACTGAATTAAACATGGTTTTAAAGTGTAGTCTTTCCAGACCATGAAGTATGTGACAACAGCCCTCCACCGCAGGACAGTAGTCCTGACTGCAGTCAGTTCATTCTAGTGCATTAATAATATGGCAATGGTAATAATGGGCAGCTCACTCAAAGAATTATTCCTATAAGAACTGTGCATGGGAGCTTGTCTGCAAGCAGCAGATCCAGAAGAATACAGTAAGTTACATGTTCAGGACCCCAGCCTGCTAGCGAGGAGCTGCATATTCACATTTTTTTATCCAGCCAACCACCATAGGATCTCATTGCTCCTTGCTTCAGGAAATCAAGTTCCCTGTTTCACAAGATCATTCAAGACATTTCCCTGAGATCAGATTGACAGCACCATCCCCATGTCAGGGAAAAATGTCACTAAAGATGAAACATGAGTTGCTGGCATAACATTTTCCACTCCCTTTCCTCATGCGGTAGTTTTTTCAAACATGCTCTCTTGGTCATGAAAGGTATCTTTGTCAACGAGATAGGAGGTCTCTGACATTTCTACTTTCCAGTCCTCCAAAAGCATTGCTTCACTTTGGATATCTCTGGACCATCTCTGTTTCTGTTTTTTATGCAGGCTCTAAGATGATGCTTCACTAAAGCGCTGTATAGCTTGCAACTACTGTGTCCTTAGGTGGTGAGTACACAGGCAAACAGCAAGCATTAAATATTACACCCATAACGTAGTACTAGCCATTTGTGAAGCTGAAAGTGGATCCCTGCAGGTTCTTAAACTTTGTGGCTCATGCATCTTCCTACTTCTGATAGTTAGTGGAGATTTTTTTTAATCCTTTCTTTTTCCAAACACTAAGATACATTTGTAGTTCAGGAGAAATTGACTGATAGCCCCATGCTTGCACACTTCTGCAAAGGACGTGGAGGTGACAAATACTTGTTTTACATACTCCTAAGCTAAAGCAAGCAGGTGTTTTCAGATGAGACTGTTCTAGTAACTGGTTTTACTAGACAGCTTTAAACTATATGTGGTTTTATGCTGTGAGGTTTAAAAACTTCACACACTACTTGGTTTAAAAAGTAACACCTACTCTACTGTTTCCTGCTTAGCTCTCTTTCTAATCATCTTTACTCTCTTTATCTCTTATCTAAAAATAAACACAGATTCTCCCTTCTGTGTGCTGATGACTGCAGCAAAAAAAGACAGCTACATCCCAGCTGAGACCAGAGGCTCCTCTGCTAGCCAACTTTCCTGGTAGAAGTTGACATGCCAGAAAGTTTGAAGGTAGAGCCAAATAGAAAAGGTCTGGTTTGGCTGGCGTGACTAGAAAGCACGCCAAGTCATTGAGGTGACTATACATATAGAAAAATAAATACATAAAATGATATATAGGGTCACTTTGACCACTGGAAAGTCATGCCAAAATATTGTCGCTGTCTTGGCTCTGCCATTTTAATGGGTTTTGTAGCCCGGCCAAAACCAGGCACTCCATTAGCAGCTTCGTTCACTTGCTCTTCTCCACGCAGGCAGAGCAAAGAGCTGCTCAACCCCCACCTGCTCAGCCTAGCAGGCGGTTTGCTCTTTCTGTTTTGAACTCCTCGGCTTGCACTTTTTGATTTTCTCATTTTTAAGGTAGCAATGAACCTCCTGACACCTGGAAAACTCAGCAAGGGGTGCAATTAGGAATGTCTCCAAGGTCAGCTGTGTCCTAGCACTTTCTCTTCAGCATCTCCATAAGACAGTTTCTGCCTGTGAGAAATCTTCACTCACCGTACTTTTTCCTAGTGATTGAAAAGCCCTGTGCAGATATCTGTATTTGCTATCCCTGCCTCCCTGCCACTACCACCTTTCCTCCTCTACTCTTCCAGGAGGGAACATGCTGGGCACAGTGACATTTCCCTTCTCAGTGTGGCCACCAGAACGATATGAGATAACAGGATGACATGGGAATGACACAATACATGATGCAATGCAGCAATAGAAACACCTCACTTTGTTTTCACGGGACTTTTTACACTAACCTGATGAATATTCTGCCAGATGACTTCTGCAAATGCAGTCAAGGTAGCAACCACCAGGTGGGGAAAAGTAGCTGTCTCATGCCTCACCTAAGATTTCAAACCAGAGATGGTTTAAAATACATGCACCCCATTTGTTGTCCAAGGAGGACTTTCACAAGTTTTGCTGTAGCATATGTGCTCTGACTAGTTGTAGAATTTTATGAAATACAGAAAAATATCTCAACTTCTGACCATATGCAAATTTCCCAAGCCCATACTGCACCAGTGAACTCCTGCTGTATAAAACAGAAGGACAGGGATGTCTTTTCAGGTAGAGCTTCACAGATACTAGTTTAGCAGGAAGTAGAAACACAGTAATCCCCAATGGAAATCCTAATTCTCTCTGATGGTGCTCTCGAATGCACATCTGGCCTCCAAGAGCTGTGTTTCTGGGTTAAATAACTGTGAATGGGTATACCTCTGTCTGTATTCAGCCATAAGTTTTTATGGGAAAGTCCTCATCAGATGGAAAAGTAGGCTATTATCATAGGTTAAGAAATAAAAACAAGGATGAATCCAAACATCCTCCTCTTCCATCTGCCACCTCTGAGGGCTGGAAAAGCTTTCTTATGACTCTAAGGAGTATGCAAGCACATATGCCCATTCTACCTCTCTCTTTCTTTTTCACTTTCTCTTTCTCTCCCACCTTTTTATTTACTCCTCTGCATTAAATGTAAGATGAGGACTTTAATCTTCAGGCTGCTATGCAAATTGGGATCTCTTCCCCTGGCCTTTTTTTGAGGTGTTTTAATGTGGCTGCTGTGTTTCAGGAGGTTTAGGAAGAGGGGGTTTTTTGCATCGTCTTGATGTTGGGTGCCTAAACTCTGCCAAAGTTGTATCCTAGGTGACAATGTGCTTTTTTGGATCTTGGAGAACTTGGTACTGGTACTTGGAGAACTCTTATTATGATTTTTAATTACATCCTTAGCCAAAGACATGCACTTTTTCACTCATTTCAGTTAATTTCAGTTCAAGTTATCATCCCAGCCCAGTTTTATTGTTTTTCTTGCTACACCATCTTTCTTGCTATACCAGGCAGCAAAGGGAGAAGCATTGTCAGACTGATGGACTGCAGGGGCAGAAAAGTCTTCCATCTACCTTCTTTCCTAGCATAAAGTTTTCAGGATTAATTCCTGCTTCATGTTGAGTTGAACTGGAGCTTGGCTTTTAGAAGAACATCCAGTCTTAATAAAAACATTGTCAGGATTATCTGGGGCTGAGGTCCTATCAACACCTTTAAGAACATTATCCTCACTATTAAAGTTCTAAAATGTCTAATTTTGCTTTTGAATATTTGGCTGTTCTTTTTAAAATCTGTGTTGTCATACCTCTGCAATACCTGTAATTTTATGTGTATATGCTTGGGAGAGGATTCACCTCATTTGGCTGTATCCATCCAGGAGCTGGACTTCTAACCCAGACTGCCTCTATCGTCCTACTCATAGAGGACCAGTGCCTCCAAGGAGCAACTCATCCCACCTACTCTACAGATCCATCTTAATACGAGAATGACTGCTTTCCACATACATATGTCTCTCTATGATCTGCCAAAGAAGGCTGGGTACTTAGATCTGAACCAGATGAACAAAACTACATGACTAAATTTTAGATGACTCATAATCTCATTAGTAAAAAGGAAAAGAAAATCAAGTTGCATAAGCATTGCCATTGAATGAGACTGCCCTCCTTTAGTACTCTTCAGCAGTCATTGACTTACTCTTGTTTCCACAGTTCTATAATCTGCCCAAAACATACRTGAAGCTGGCTGGTCTTTATTTAGTCACATTTAACAAGTCATTATCTTCAGCATTTTTTAAATGATGGCAGAATAATATTAAGATTTTTTTCAGTCTTTTCAGTCCCCCAATATTTCAGAACTGAGAAACATTACCAGRGGCTCAAAGAGTGCCCTAGACTGCTTTTCTGAAAGCCTTGTTTGCAAGCTACCCATCCCTTTAGTTTTAAAATCTTACACTTCGCTTCCAAAAAGGTGCAGTGTTTAGCAACTGCATCTGAACATCCTCCTTAGTGTCTGTTTGGAGTGAACAGACATGGTCTGTCTACGTCAACGGGCTTTCCCCCAGCTGCAAAAGAGTAACATTTATTGACTATCGTAGCTAGACTGCTACATGAGCGTGCACTGTATTTACTATACAGGCAGTCTCAAGGATGAGTCACACATTTGTACCATGGGTGAAGCTACCTAGCATAAGGCAAGTCACAGAAGGAATCCGTGACCATGCACGTGAGAAATGGTGGTAAACCATGATCTGAAACACTCTTCAGAAAGTTTACTTCCAATTCTTAATCAGGTCTGTCATTTTTACGCATAATTTGTTGCATTTAAAAGTAAAATAGTTCTTCATTCTGTTCAGGGGATCCTCTTGGAAAACCACTTCCGTAGCTTAAAATAATGATGATTATCAAAAGGCCAGTGAAACTACTAATTCCCCGCTGAAAACTTTGAGACATAGCGAGAGAAATGCCAGGCTTCAGCCGCAGGCCTCGGCGTCTACTGGAGCAGATGGTCACTCGCCGCCCCCACGCCTACAGAAACGCGGTGGTTCCCCGAGCCGGCAGCCGCCGCTGCAGCTCTCAGGGCCCTCAGCTGGTACGGGGCGGGGGTGGGCACCAGGGGGTGCGGGTTTGGTTTTGCTAAGCCTGGCTCTGTGGGTTTGGGTCCGAAATCCACAACCAGCAGTGGTTTGCATCTGGGTCCCACCCAGCTGGATCCCAAGAGTCGGGGGGGAGGAAGGAGAGACATTGTCCTGGTTTCATATAAAAATAACCAAAATGACAGTTGGTTTTGGTTTGAGCAAAGCAAAATCAGGGTAGTTCGGATCAAAGCTTTATTTTGCATGAACAGTCCGAGGTTAGAAAAACTGCTCGTAAGTTTGATCCACGGCTAGAAACAAAATGAGCAAAAACCTTCTGCTGAGTGGCCAAACCTACCAACGCCGGCAGGGCGATGGTGCTGCGACACCCGCGCCCGCCGCACACCCAGCCCCACGACGCCCACCGCCCCCGCCGGCTGCCGCTCCGCGCAGCCATCTTGCGCACACGGCGAGGGACACCTAGCGGGTGCTCGGGCTGCTGCCGCCCCGGCCTTCGCCCTGCGCCGGCGGCCCGCCTGACACCCGGCAGGGCTTTCCCCGGCACGGCCAAACTCCCTGCCCCGCCGCCACCCCCTCAGGGCGGCCTGGCGGCGGGCGGCGGTGGCCGGGCCCCGAGGTGGGCCCGGCTCGGGGGCCCGTGGCTGGGCAGGGCAGGGCTGTGGGGAGCTGGAGACCCRTCCTGCCCTCGTATCGCTGGAGAGGGATTGAGGCCCCAGGGGCTGACGTGGGGTCCTGGGCAGGGTAGGGGGAGTCCCGGCGGGTGGGCAGGGGCGGTCAGGGCTGTGGGTGCCCTCAGGGCCCTGGCACAAAGGTCCTGATGTAATCCGGCTATTCATTGTCAGAGCATCAGCTGATGTTTCAATGCTGTGTTTATGTGTAAGAATGTCTCTGAAAACCACAGTGACTTCCACAGGTCACTAACTACTTTCCTTATAAGCCAAGACTCCCATCATAAACACAGGGCTGCCCACTGGTAAATTGAACAAAGCCTGTGCCCTCCCCAACAGCCCTGACAAACAGGGAAGGCTTTGGAGAGCATCCGCCGGAAAAGCGTCCTTCATCGGGATTGCGGTGAGCAGGAGGGGAAAGCACACTTAAAATCAAATCATCTCCCACCCCTCCTCACTCATACCCACTAAGATACGGCCTCCAACTCCATGCAAGGTGGTGCTTTCTCTCTATTGCCTAATATTCCCTACTACAGGGAATATTCCCTGTGGCTGTGAGATGTTGTGTCTCGCAGCATCAGGCACAACTTCATTCTCTCCAGCAAGGCCGCATCTTTTTTATGGTATGTCCATCAGCAATAATAGCTCATCCTTTAATGGAATATTTGTTATTTGTTTTGCTATTACAGTACAGCAGCAGTTGCTCCATTGTCATAGCAAATGTTGTTTCATTTCTTTCTCTCCACAAGCACTTACCTGGTTGCCTATTCCCATAGTTTCTGAGCACCTGATAGTCTTTTTACCTTCTCTTTTTATTCTTGCAAGGTAATGAATCTCTCCCTGACCTGTATCCAGAAAAAAACATATTTGACTCAGACTCGACATCTGAAGTTGTGGGCTAACAGTATAGTTTTTACATTTCCAGATGAGTGATAGACCCTGCAAACAGAGGTGATAAGCAGAATCCTAAAACTCGTAAACAGTTTATAGCAACAATACAGGAAGACTAAGAGAAATGAAACATATTGTAGTTTAATCAGCGAGGCCGACAACTAAACTGAGCAGGACCGTAGTTTCTAAATAAACATTTGAACATATTGACTGCGTAGTCCTTCAATTATCACAGTGTGTTACTGCAAGCAGATTTTCTTTCATGTTAGAGAAAAAGAAAAGAAAGAAAAAGTCAAGAAATATTCTTTCTTAAGCGGTCAGTCAGAAAAAGTTAGCTGCTGTGGGATCCACCTTATCTGGCTGTCTAAAAGCTCAACATTCAGCCTTCAACCAATACAGAGTGATGGTCACCTTCCAAGGGCAACTTATTATAAGATAAACGCCTAAGACAGCTTGAATGAATCAACCTGGAGATACCCATTTCTCTCCACTGAGGCCAAGAAACTAGATTAGACACCTGACTTCAAGATGTCAGTAATTAGGTGGGATGAGTGCATCCCAATGCCTAAGAAGCCATTACACTGAGTGAGTATCGTTAGCAGGGAATTCACACAAAGATTCATGCTTCTCCTCAGTGAAGGACATGGAGAACCCAACCTTTCTCCTAAGACGTGGCAAATCAATAGAGGGAGCTCCCTACACACTCTCCATCCCAGACAAGACACTGCTACTGSTCACCTACCCTAGCTGGCGGGCCTCCTCAAACCTGCTTCTGTAAACTATTGCATATGCACAGAGGACTGGTGGAATAAAGGGCTTTAAGAGAAAGCAAACCATCCCTCCACCTTTCCTGGGATCCAGGGAAAGGATATGGAAAGAATACGCAGTGAACTCTGGAGCTGGGCTCAGTGATCTCCACTACAAACCTCAGGTCACCAAAGCTTTTCTAGGCTCTACAGCAGTGTAAAGTGTGCTGACTAGTCCTCAGTTCCCTTCAGGACCTCACAGAATTGGGAAGCTCGTTGGAGTCTACCTGCAGTGAGATGTATATGTGTTTGGGACGTTTGGACAATCAGCTCACTTTTGGCAGGCTATGGCAAGTTTTCACACTGCTAGTGGTACTTGGTGTTTATTGTCTGATACACCTTAAAAGATTGTGATAGAAACGTGTAAGACCTGTGCAAGATCTGTGGGGGGCTTGGGATGTATCTTCATTCATAGCTTGTGAACAGAAGGAAATGATTTTCACGAAGATCTGCTAAATCTTGCTTGGCTGCCAGAATACAGAATTATACAAAAGGCAGTCCTGAAACACTTCTTGACAGGGTGAAGTTTGTCCACTGTAAGACAGGGAAGGGATTTCTCACACTGAAGACAACACCTGCAAGGGCTGCTTGGAATAGGTTACCATATCCCTTGATTCCTAACACTGAGATCAGGAGGAGTAAGATAGATAGGTGTGTAAAAAAAAAAAAAAAAGAAAGTGATACTGAGTGTTTAGAAGGCAGCGGGATGGGATGTGAACACCTGCAGTCTTCCAGGGCCCTCAAAGAAAGGAGCTCAGAGTGTGAGGACTGAGATTTGTTAGGTCAGAAGGTAGTGTTGGAGACACCAGTCATGCTTTAGGAGATGTAAATCCTCAGGACTCATCTACAGAATAACACTGGGGGATTAAGACGAGCAGAAGATTTCATGGACTCTTCATTCAGCCAAACTCTGGTGGAGGGGCTCCCTCTCCATAAGCCATTTCAGCACTAACAAAACCCTCTGTCATTTCTAACAAAAGCCTCTTTGAGAGGAAATTATCATTAAGGCAAAATTCAGTAAATTTGACTCACTTTATTGCCTAAGACCTCTGGAGTTTTGAAAAGAAAATCTAGACCCCCTAAACTGCAAAATGCAATTTGCCCTTCTGCACCGGCATGTCCTGCACTGCATGACACAGGAGACTCAACAGAGTCAGCATGAAGCCATTTTGTTCCCATCTTGTGAGGGTGGGGACACACTGGTTTCACACAGGCTCTGCTGAAGACATAGATACGAGAACCCTGAGAAAAATCAGTCTGTCTTGTTAACCTCCCTGTCCTACAGAGTTTCRTTTTTCAAGTAATTACACAGCAGAAGCATTCTCCGGAATAGTGGTTGGTCTGTGTTAGAGCTTCCTTCACCACCATGATATACAAATTATATGGAGAGATATTACAGCTTCCTCTCTGTGGGAGAACAACAAGGTCTGAGAACCTTACCAGCATGTCCTACATTTTTAACTCATGACCTCTATTGCTTGTTTGTTTTTTATTCCAAATTGAAAGTACTTGACAGCTATTCTGATCTCAGGCTACTGATAATGTGCCTGCAGCTGAAATGTCACCCATTTTAAGGGGGGGTTGGGTGTAGATATCAAAAGCAAAACAATCACTTCTCTCTTTGACTTGATCTCTGGGGCATCCGACCCAGATTTAGCATTATCTGAAGTATTCGGTGAGTGCTTCCACAGATGCGCAGCTCCTTTTGAAGAACTGTCTCAAGCATCGTTTTAAGCCTTGGGTATAAAATAAACTTCAAATCTGTTACAGCTTGAACAAAAAGCAAAGCTGGCAGCCATTCTTTCCTTTAAAGACCTCTGTTTACTGTAGAGAGTTTTAGCCATGTTTTAATTTCAGAATTTTTTAAATATGTATTTTCTGAGAAATAAACATAGATGACTTAACTGTAAATTAAACCTGAGTCCCCTGGCTGCTAGCCCAGGCGTCTACCAGGAAGGCCGACTGTCTTGCAAATTCAGCTGCATCTCCCTGGCTGCCCTGTAGCCAGGACAAGCTCTCTTTATGTTCCTCTTAAAATGCATGTATTCGCTGGTACAGGGATCAGCAAACCAGAGCTTAGTCTGTTAGACTTTCTACTCCCAAGGAGTCTCATATGGCTGCGGGCCTGTGTGATTACATCCATGCAGGTACAGTATAGGAAAACACTTCCATTGGTATAGAAAAACCCATGCATCAGTACTGAGGCTGGTAGTTAGATATTGCGTAGTTGCTTATGTGCTGGAAAGGCAAAAGAAGAATCTGAAATGAAATCRGCTAGTAAAGCTGCGACAGTGGCTGGAGAGGGAGTAGTGTGGGTGAGATGGGTGACAGTAGAGGGAGCAGCACAAACGCTGGGGTAAGGTAGGAGGTAAAAGAGCAAACAGGAGCCAGCCCTCCGGTACATTTGGCAATGACACCCACTGGCTCGCTGCAGGTATGGCCATGCATTGCACAGGCTGCTCCTTCCTGGGGACACACTCCTAAACTCCATACTCCCGGTTTCTAGTCACTGCACAGACAAATCAGTGATGCAGATATCTCTGGTGACTCTGAATCCACCTAACATATCCCTGGAGAGCCTCGGGGGAGTCTGTGGTTCCTTTTACTGCCAGGACTACATTGTCTGAAAACTGCAATTGCTATTAGCAGCAATAAGCTCTTGAAGAAACACTGTGCATAAACACCACAGTGGTTCTGCAGGCAGGTCTGCATCCTAGGCACTCCTCTTTGCCAGTGACAAACACAATAGCACACTYTTAGTTTTTAAGAATTTTTTGAGCCTAAAATAAATGTGATAGGTAAATACTATGAATTTCAGCAGTATGGAAAATAGCCAGGTGAGTCAACAAAAACTGTGCTGCTTCTTTAAAATAGCAGATCATTACATGTCAGTCAGAGCATGGCAAATGGAAAGGATTCGAGTGTATTCCCACTTGATCCAGATCTGGCAGAAGCTTTTAACCATCACTGATGAGACTAAGTTGGCTGTAATAAGCATGCAAGTGATAACCCAGAGTACACTAAGCCAGCAATGATGTTGTTTATAATAATGATTAATGGAGAATTACAGTAACACAAACACACATCCATATGCTCTATGAATTGCTAACTAGCAAGGGAAAAGATGCAGCCCTTACAAATCCAGGAAGGCACAGTGCAAATGACGTGGCTGTATCAATGAAGAAAGCTCAGTGCAAACCGCTACAGAAGAACGGGGCATTTGGCTAAATTTCAGCAGAAGTCTCTGCCTCCACAACAGGTATCAAAAGAGAACTGTTTTGAGTAAGTGTAGATGCAGTAGCAAACCATCATGTGGTGTGGTATGCAG
Organism: Phoebastria nigripes; assembly: GCA_035582835.1. NCBI lineage: Eukaryota > Metazoa > Chordata > Aves > Procellariiformes > Diomedeidae > Phoebastria > Phoebastria nigripes. The sequence continues at coordinate 345,276 of JAYKAV010000511.1, read as the reverse complement.
TATTATGGATACTTCTTTTATGTCAGGAGGACAGCCATGGGCTACAGAAGAAAAGCTGGACAGTTGTCTACAGTGTCTGTACTATCCCAGTCATTTTATTTGCAATGTCTAGAGCCACCTGCAGAACCACATTCCTGAGCTGCCTGCAGAACAAAATTCCTGTGCTTGTCTACCTACACATAAATTTGATTTTTTATTTAGCTTTCATACCTGACAAAATTTATACTCCATATACTGATACCCCATCCAATGCGGAGACCAGCTTCAGGTATTAACACATGCAAATAATTGACAGACACACAAATTCAATGCCACCGAAGTGTATTACAACACTTCTACAAGAAACCATGCCAATAAAACTTTGCTATACAAAAGACCTTGTGCAAAGAATAAATATTTGACCTAGTATGACAGAAAGACAACAGAAATTATGTATGCCACTGTGGTGAGAAACACCTGTAGCGCAAGAGCTTGAGAAAATGAGCCTGAAACAATGGCACTGAAGTAACCGGATCCAGTTTAGAAATGGGTTTCACCAATAATCATAGGAAAGAACAAGGCTTTTCATACTATTTTCATACAATTTCATACTATTTTCATACTCATCTCTGCATGACCTTAAGGAGGCCAGATGAAGCCATGGTGATAGACATATCCAGTAACTATGTCACCATTGAACAAGTATTTATTCTGATGGACAAAGATGTTTTATACTTTTGCTGTACAAAGTGTGTCTCACCAAGTAATGCTGCTGGCAGGCAGCAGAGACCTCACAGCACATATTATACATAATAAATTACCATTTTAAATGTTTGCCCTAAAGCATTCATATCAGRTGCCACATACTTTTTCTGAAAATTATGTCCATGACTTTCAATAACCAGCCTAGTTGCCCATTATGGTCTGGATGATGTTACTGTACTCTAAAAGACTTCCGAAGTACATGAAAAAGACTTCTCTACTGCATCAACACAACAGGACTGAAACTGAACTTTGACAAATACCACTTTCTGTGCACAGAATTGGCTTTTATTGGGCAAGAAACTCCTCCCATTTGAATGAAATTTGACTCAGTCTTTACAAAAGCCACATCCCTGCAAATATTGTGAACATTATATTTGTTCTTTAGAAATAAATGATGGTATGCAAAGTTTATCCCTATGTTTGCTTCAGCTGTAAAACTACTAAAATATTACTTTGAGGAACCCCGAAGTTGTCCTAGATGGATGCTGCAAAAATGTTTGAAATTATGAGGATCATGGTTAGCCTTAAGCTCTTTGATCCTGGATTGTCTACAACTTAATTGATGTCTTAGATGATGGACCAGAACAGGATGTGCTCAACTTCATCAGGACAGGATGGAGAAAGACACTGTATTTGCTCAAGAATTTTCAAAATTGAAAAGAGTGAGCAGTCTCTTGTACAAAAAGCTTATCCTCAGTCTGGCATCAGAAAGCCATGGAGCTGTGGACTCCTGCTGCACACAGACCACAGCCCTTTGACCACACTCTGAACAACGAACAGGTTGATTGAGTGCAGATCTGAATTGTCCGATGGTCAATGACACTATATATGTTTAGAGATGAGACAGACCCAGAAGAGATTGAAAGCTGGCTGCTTGTCTGGCCTGCTCCTATTCTTTGCCACCTACGCTGATGGATGATGACAGTGCACTTATTGCACAAGCATACAGACCAGCTGCAGCTGCAGGAAGGCAATGCAAAGAGCTTTGCTTGGTGTGTCTGATTCAATAAAAACAATGTGGTTTTCTGACACCAAGATGGCTTAACAGTTCCAAGCCTTGAGCCAGCTCCACTGTCACACTTCTGTGGATTCCAGAGTAAATCGTCTCCACAGGACAAACGTGTGATATAAGCTATTTATCAACTTCTTATTCAAGGGAGTCTATTGGAAAGCATGCCCACATGGCTCATGATGATTTCAAGGGGTTCAGTATAAAAAAGTGTTTATCCAATCTGTGCTGATGTCCAGGACTGGATTCTCAACTAAAAGCTCCTCTGAAAGCTTGTGTTACTTGGCAGCCCCATGCCAAGGCAGTAGCTGTTTATTATCTTTTCAATCTGTTCCTCTACCCAGATAGCGGGAAAAAACCATTATTAACTTCACAACCCTGTTAGATCATGTGCCGTTTAATTGTCACTGTGCTATCCCAATCATTTCATGCAGTAGCTAGAAGCATTTCTAGATACATGTTTACATATATTTTTATACGTGCATATATACATATACATATGTATATATACATATATGCATGATGTTTATCTTTTCATCAGGAAATAACCACAAAGAATTCATATCAGCCAACAGGTTAAATTTCCCCTCATTAGAATTTGACATTTTTTGAGGAAGAAAAACATAATGTACAAAAATCTTTTTTTTTTTTCACTATGAGTGTGGTGAAACATTGGAACAAGTTGCCCAGAGAGGTTGTAGATGCCCCATCCCCATCCCTGGAAACATTCTGTGATCATCCAAATATTACCTGTAGTCCAATGGAAAAAAGCAAACATTACAAAGGGACTTTGAAAAGGTGTTTCCAGACTGTTCTCTTGGGAAAGAGGGTTTGAAGAGCCCTTGTTACAGATGCTCTACAAACATACCAAGCTGCACACCGTGTAACAACTTACTTCATGAATTTCTGCGTGGTAGGGCAGGTGCATCATAAGCTACATGTTGCTGACACAGAAGCCTAAACCCAAAGCAACATCACATTCAGATAGCAGTCAAATAGGAGCAGCTACAATTTGTATACATTTTCCTCTTCATATTTCTCATTTTGTACTTTGCCAGAGACAGCCTCTCCAATACAGGAATTCAAACCAGCTCAGCRTCCTATGAAATCCCAGCATCACTGGAAAGAGATGAGGTTTCAATTATTTTTGCCTAAATCACAGTATGTCTTTTTGTTCCTAGGTTATTGGCAGCCTCATAAGTGATGATCCAGTCACTGAACACTGCAATAACAAAAATCCCTTGCAGTAAGAACCAGGTTTTCTTCCAAGAAAAGTAGGGAGCACTGTTGCCTGACCAGTGGCGCCAAACAGCAGAAAGTGTGGATCAGCTGTTCCCAAAGAGAAGTGCTGGGACCCTTTGCTGTGTTGATTGTTCTCTCCTCGTGTGTCCTTTGCAAGCCTCAGGCTGATGTGGGCACTGCTAGACTGTCTCCGTCTTTGGGTCCCATCATGATGGTCAGTTAACTTCTCACTAGAGAGCCCTCTCAGAACCATTCACACTGAAGGTTGCACAGAAGTCCTGAAGGTGACCTCAGCTCAAACACGGACAACACTGCTTCTGATGAAGAAGCACTTTCTTCTCACCTAAGTGGCTGAATCCTAACCACTTCATTCCATAAAACAAAATAAGTATTACATGGAAACCTGGCACCCTGCAGGTCATCTATTCCTAGAAAGCCACATTAAAAAAAAAAGAGTCCTAAAGAAAAAAATAGAGGGAAAGCTATCAAGATATCCTACATGAAGTACTGAATATTTACATAATAGATTGATAAGAAAGGCAATATACAATGAACTCCAAGAGGTCTCTGAAGACCTGAACTCTCAGTGCTGATGAGAAGGAGCCAGAAAGATGTTGAGATGGCTCCAATCTTTATATCCCTGGCTGGGAGCAGAAGGACATCCTGAGAACGTGCCCCAACAGGTACAGCAACCCAGGAGTTGCTAGAGCATGGGAACCATGTGTGGGTTTGTCACTAATCAGCTTCCAACCCAAAAAAAAAAAAAAAACACATTGATTTTCTTTTCAAGCCAGGTGACTAGACAGAGACTTTTACCTTCAGTGCACACTAGACAAGGGTCTGGTGTTCAGTGGGTCTGTGCGCCAGGCATCTYGTTCCCAGCAGCAGGAAAGGGCAGGTGTCTTGGACCCATGGGTAGTTGCAACCTGCAGTGATGGGACTGGTGATACCTTTAGGTTTGCAAGGTGTAGGTGAGAGAAACTGAGGTTGTGGTTAATGCTGTGGGATCCAAGAGACATGTTCGGCTCTCAGCATCGCCACTTAACACGGTTTGATCTCTGCCTTGCATGTTGCAACCTTTTTCCTATTCACCCGCTTCGCCTATTTAGTCTATGGCAGGAATTGCTGTTGCGAGTCCCATGCCCAATGCTATTCCACTGTTGCCTAGGGCCTCTAATAACAGAAAATAATAACAATCATAATCTTAGAAACCAGAGTTTGAAAAAAAATGGATTTCCAGAGATGCTTTTGTCAGCTTTTTACTTTCTCGGTGCGTGCAGCTCCCTCAGTGCTGGCACCAATTCCACATCTGCCCCGGCTGGTCGGAGACAGAACTTTGTGTATAAAAAAAGGAGGTTTTCGCACAACTCTCTTTTTTTGTATAAGTGAAGTTTAAAAGACTTTAAAAACCGTCAGAGGAAAAAAAAAGAAAGAAGAAGAAGAACTTAGTCACCAGGATATGAAAAACTGCTTTTTCTAGACATCCTGGTTGACTTCCAAGCTGCATCTGACAGCTAGAGAAGCGCAGTCCATCATGGCTTTTTCCATTTCCAATCCTTTCCCTGAAGCCCTTCATTTCTGTAAAACATTCCCTCTCAGTGTCCCCCACACTTCATCCCACTCATGACTGGCTTAAGTGATGCATCTGAAAGATCTGAGCTGTGTGAAACACAGCTTTGTACAAGTCCGACACCAGGGACGGAYGGAGGTACTCAAACAACCCTTTTTTTTCTGCAGGTGTGGTAATTTGGGAAACTCACAGATGCTGAATCTGTCACACCAGATCCATTAGTCTCTGCACAGCATACTGAGTATGGTCGTGTGTGCACATGGTCATACAGAAACATATGCACATACAGGAGAAAAATCAGGAAAAATTGTAGAGCTTTCCTTTCCATTAACCCAATCTTTCAGCTATACCTTACTAACCTGAGAGGAGTGGATACCCTACAGCTTATAGAAAGACCAGCTTTGAGTGGGGGATTTATTTTCCTCTTAAAAACAACATACGTATTTTTTATTAATTCATCCTGTATGTTCTAGCTTTAGCAATAGCCTGTACCATGTCAGGCTTTACTGAAGACCTCCCATTGGTGTAAGAATTGCTATACTCCATCAAGCCACAATCTGCCTAGTCTAATATTTTGCTTTCAAGACTTTCCAAGATGTTTCAAAGGAAATTCCTGAAAATCCCAGTGGAATAACCTGTTTCTAAGATGCCACCTTCTTTTTAGCAGTTGGCTTATGTYCTTATTCTTTCTGCTCTCTGTTTTCAATATTTATGTCAGTAAACAAGGTCAGATCCTCATTAGTTATCTAAAGGAGGCATTGCTCCACCAATTCCAGTTGAGATRCATCATTTCGTACCAGATGAAGATATTTTTTCCCCTCCTTATTGTGCCCATCATTGCCATGATATCAAAGCATTCTCTTTTGAAACAGTAGGATATTTTGTTTGGTTAGTTTTGGACACTGCTAATTTAGTAAAGGACTTCATAGATCTGTCTGCTGGGCTCTAATTTATGAATTATAATAGTTAATTTTAAATGCACCATAAGTCCTGTAAGTGGTTCATGTATCCCTTCCCAAGAGCTGCCATGCATGGCGCCTGGTAGGCAGTGTAACCCTGCTCACATCCGAGCCCTCCCCTCACTGTTCACCCCTTTCTGCAGCATCATCAGTGATGACATTCTACAGCATGGATTGCAACTGTTTCTCTTTCAGCCTGTCTAAAATCAGTCATTTTTCCTTTTTCTTCCGTTTCTGTCTCTTGGCCCATTTCTAATCCATGACAGCACTTTTCTTCTTGTCCCGTGACTGCTTAGTTTCTTTAATACCCTCTTGTGAGGGATTTTGTAAGAGACTTTTTGAAAGCTTTGGTGATCTTCTCCTGAACAGAGGGTATGACATCATTTCAGAGTCCAACCATTACCTTCCCCCTGTCTCCCTGCAAAATCTGCCGAGGTGAGAAGGGCAGACGGGACTGAACAGCCATTGTGTGCGTGCTGGCTGGCACAGCCTCCTCCATCTGATGGTGCTTTCCATGGAAATTGTGGCTGCATTCACTTTGGCTGAGTTTTGAGGGCTATTTTTGGAAGGTTTAAGAACCTCCAGGGAGTGACTTTTATTCATGTAAAGGGTCTTAACTTTAATTTATTAAAGAAATAAAAACATGCCCCCCCTGCTTAACTTCAGTTGGCTTTCACAGGGTTTAAAGAAGGGGGATGGCTGGAGCAGAAGCCAGGTGGGTACGGATCCCTGGTTTGCTGGGATGGCTTTTCTGAACCAGGACAGGATCAAACAGCCTGAGAGGAGCTGAGTGGGGGAGAGAGGAGCTGATGCTACCTGTGACCAAAGGATTGTCAACCAATGATGATGGCTTGGGGCAGTGAATAAAAGTCCTTTGGATCTTCCAGAAGACTTTCCTCCAGGTGAGGGAAGAGGTCAGGAGAAGAGAAGAAGGTTTGGGGGAGAGGTGGACAGAGGACCAAAGAGGGGAGTTGTGGAGTGGTTCCATGCACAGTCACTACAGTGAAGGCAATTCTCAGGGACCTTTAGACAGTGGAGTGACCATAATCTGCCAATACTCTATATTACAGAACATAGATAGACTATGCTGCTGCTACTGTGTAACTCAGGGTGGGTGAGTTGTCCAGTTTTTTTAATCTCCCCTACTCAAGTGCACTAGGTTATGCAGACACATGAACAGAGAGAGAATCTAAGGCATAATTTTGGAGAAAATCAAACCTTGTTGGCTTTTTAAAAGTGAGCAACCTGTATGTTCAAAAAGCAGGCATTTGAGAGCATGTAAAATTTTGTTTTGATGCACTGAGGGGTAAATTTGCCATTGTTTGGGTTGGAAGAAATTGATTCTAGGGGTTGCGTAGGTTGGAAGCTTTTTAAATTTGGGACAGCCAGGCTTCCCAAAAATTAACAAATGGCCTTAGAATCTGCAATATTGTTGTATTTAAATAACCATTAGTGAGTAGCCTCCAAAACCTGGCACRTCTTCTCCAAACTATCCTTTCCTTCTCTTCTTATCTTCGAATTCTCCCTTACTTGAAGGTATCTTCTATGGAGATCCAGGGACTTTCATCCACGGCCTTAACTTCTTGCAGCAGAGTCTTTTGGTCACAGATGGTGCCATCTTTTTCAATAAGCTCAAGTGCTGGCATGTAGGAACTGATGCTGCCTTATGGGGCTTGGGAAACTTTTGAGCRATTAGAACTAAACATCCTTTGGCCACAGGTGAGAAGGCAGTGTGCAGTAATTGTCTAGCTAGACAAAGTGGGATTGCTTAGGTGTTATCCAGAAGGTGCATGTCTCAATATAATGTATTAATGAGACAGTCAAGAAATGCTAATGCCACTGTTTTCCAGGTTAACAGATGTGGGTGGAGCGGAAAACCTCAGAAAAAACGGGATCAATGGGAGTGAGGGATTCAACTGTCATTTTACTGCTGTAGATGGCCTTTCTATAGTAAACCTAAGCCGCATTGGTAGTGAGGTCATTTTGCACCTGCTCTTTGCAGATTTCTATCTCCAGCACTGTAAATCTGGTACTTCTCATGAATCATGACATCTTTTTTTAAAACTATACAAGAAAAAGAAATGGTCACTTGAGGAACAACTAATCCGATATCGTCCCATAAAATGGGTACGCATCTCCTGTAATAAACCTTAATTGAGAACATGTTACCAAAATAGATGTGGTAAGTCATACTTGATACAGAAAAATGTGTTTTCCTTTCTATCTAAATAGCCTTTTTCTGTGTTGTGGTATTTCCTGACTGCACCATTTGGCTCATTGCGAGAGCAGAACGATTCAGTGTAGCTGCAAGAGCTTGGAGGCGGGCTCTCTCTTCTATCAACAGGCAACTTGAAGGGTTTGCCAGATAGATAAGCTGCAGGCTGTACTTTTGCCTCAGGATACCAGCACACGTGCCAGACCAGGTAACAGCAAACTCCAGGATTAATCTAGGAAATAAACTGTAATGTAAATAGATTAAGGTTTTGAACCAAATTAATAATACATTTGTTGAATGCAACCTTTCTTTTTCCTCTTGACTGTTAATAATTTATAGCACCCTGCACTAATTTGTTCCTCTTTCAGATTCCCCATTTTCCTCCTTCTCTTTCCCTTTCCATCCAGCAAGTGTTGCTATCCCCAAAATTGCCAACACCGCCATTATGGCAGTAACTCCCACCATAGAGGTGCAGACCTCACCTCTACCAATGGCAGGTAATGCAGACCTGAGAGATATAGGTGCTGGTAAGGCAGGAAGGTATTACAAGATTATAGCTATACTAGTAATTTAAGCAGCCTAGGTTTAAATACCTAGACCAATAGACCAACTGGAACAGCACTCCCTGGCTCATGACACCTCCTGACCAGGTCCAGGAGCTGTCTGGGAGAATGGTCAAAAGCATGCCTGAAACCATACAACAGTATAGGTGATCATAGTCATTGTCCAGAAGTGTTCCCACCGTTTGATTTTCTAGTGCAGAGTTAGCCTGGATGTCCTTTGTACTGCATAGCAAATACCAAAAGCAAATGAATTGGTGGTGCGCCGGTCAGGGTGGTCAGTAGTGAAGATGTTGGCATTATCTGCTCTAATCCTGCTGGGATGATCAGAGGCATATTTTAATTCTTGGTGCTTTGGGGACACGATACCAAAGTCTGGTGGCCAGAGCTCAGGTGAGCGGTAGAGGAAGCTACCAGCTCTTCTCCAAGGCAGGATTGCAGCTGAGCTCTCTGAACCAGCATCACGGAAAAGAGATTAGATCCCTTTCTCCCACTATGGAAATGGTCCCTCTTTTCCCATTGTGAAAGTTGTTGCCAGATAATCAGGGAGGTTATCTGACAACACCTGCAGCAGAACAGTAGCTGTAGATAACTGTGCCATGTTTTCATGGGACTGAGGAAAGACATGGATTTTTCCAGCAAAAATGCATTCAGGTGTGGTTTGTGGTGGTTTTTGGAACGACACCAGCTGAGCACTTTTGCAGGGCAGTGGCATTTCCTTGGATACAGGCAGCACCAGGCGCAGATGAGGCCAGTGCACACCAAAGCAAGGCAGGGCTGCAAGGGATCAATAGGGAGGAAAAGGGGAAAAAAAAGCATATAAAAGATATATCAATATTACTTTATATTTAGAAATAGTAAAGGCTGTGGAGTAGACAAGATGATCAAAAGATAATGCTAATGCAAGAATGAATTGGTATAAAATTAGCCATGAATACACGAATGAGGGTAATTAAAAGGCTTTAACTGTCAGATGGCAGTAAGCTTCTGGTATGCACTTCTAAAGAGTGCAAACTTCTTTAAAATGCAGCTGATTCAGTTTGAGAAAGTGATTGCCTGACGTGACTGTGAGAGCAGGAGAGCTGCTGCATTACCTCGAGGCTGCAGGCCCAGGAATGGCCCTGTTTAAATGCCAGGATATATGCAATGATATACCTGAGCAAGACTACCTGAAGTCTTTCAGCCAAAGAAGCTGACAGTCAATTGCTTTGCAGAGACATCCTTTTCTTACAGGCCAGTTTCTGCTGGCTCGGGAGATAAGCAAACATCATTCATCTGACTCACCTTCTAATGGACTTAAGTTATTATACATTATTCCCTACATCTATATATAAGCTCAATAAATCTTTGCTTAAGCCCAAATAAAAAAAAAAAAAATCTGGTAAATTAATGTATGAAAACACCATTGTAATTTTATTTGATCAATTCTTAAGCTAAAGACATCTGACTGCCGTGCTCTGTTGGCACACGGATGCTAGTCCCACATGTACAACCACRACCAGCTCGGAGCAAGCCGGCTTCATTAAGCCACTCCTTAGTAACTCTAATCCTGGTGTTATATATTCCCTCTGGGACCAGCAGGCAGAACCTGTCCTTTTCCCAGAAGGTCAGTATTTTCTCTCAACTGTTTTCATTTCCAGTTTTTAAAGCCCGCATGGGGAAAGGTGAGATTAATGTGGCCAAATTCTGTGACGCTCAACCATAAGCAGTCTTTGCTAAAGCTAATGGGAATTGCTTGGGGCTGCAAATGCAGCATTGCACAAGCAAACCTGAATTTGGGCTGAAAAACAAGTATCCTAGGTCTTCTGCACATGCTTGATCAGGGAAGTTCCCTCTGGTCTTAAGGCCTTACCTAAGATCAGAATTGCTCACAACAAGTTTGTGGAAGCAAATTTTTAAAATATCTGAAAACCTGCATTAGTGCAATTCTGCCATTAATGTCATTGATATTTTTTCCACCTGTTAGGCATCTGTTTAACCCCCTCTGTGCCATACTGCAGGTCTGCGTTTGTAACGTGGATGTAGGACTGGGAAAATGCATTCTGGAGCTTCTAACAACTGGAGGCCCTTGGTCTCCTGAGACAACAGAGGACCAAGAGACCTTTGGTGTACCTCGTCATTTCCATTCAGTATGCACCAGTATTCCAACCCATGTGCTCAGGACACATTCCCCCTTTCAGGAATTGCAGCCAGATCACCCACTGTCTGGATCCTAGGAAGCCACTCTGCCTTAGTGAAATCGCCATCACTCTTCCAGAAACGAATCACATCATCCAAACAGTAACATTTTTTTAATGAACCTTACAAAAAGACCTGGTGAGTTGGTATAATACTCTCTGGAGTGAAGGAAGGCTGTGCTTTGCGATCTGCAATAGGCTGCAAACCAATTAAGAAAATGCAACTTCAGGAATGCAATTTGTTAATCTCTTTTCAGATGATTGTCTTGAAAACATCCAAATGAGACCTCACTTGACCTATATTTAGGTCAACAGAGAGATAATTGCTTCAAAACATACAGTGTCACTAATCTTGTGAGCACAGCAGTATTTTTGAGCAGGTTGTAAACAACTGGAGAGCCCTTACTGGAGAGCCAAGCCTGAGTGTGTGCTGTGACCAGAAGTGCTGCAGTAAAAACCTGGAGCATCTTCTTGTGGGTGTAGTGAATAGTGTAAATTCACGCYGTATCAAAACCCCAAATTAGACTCTGCACTGTCTGCAAAAATGACTGTGAGTATAGGTGTTGCAGGGAAACCTGCAGCAGAGGAAGCACTGCATGAACAGGCAGCAGGAGCATGGATGCCTCACCAACACCTTTCCAGGCTGGTCCAAAACTCATCCCATGGGTGTACGGCCCTCTTCCGACATCCCCCACCCGGCCRTGGGCAGGACGTGAACAGGTCCCAGAAAAATACAGCACAGCGATGACCTCCCAGATGACCAACAAAGTTTGGAAAAGGGAGGGAGGAATCGCAGTGTCCTGCATATTTTTCCTTCAAAACATTGTAAAATTAATACAAGTCCACATGACATACATGTCTTGGTATGTGTTTTTCTTAACAACATGCTCCAGATAGCTGTAGCACTCCGTGGACACATGGGGTAGGGTTGTCGTGGTAAATACTGGGTCTTTGGGGTCAAAAAACAGGGTAAATCAGTGGCAAAAGTGCCCTTTACTCTCTCCGTGGCAATGCTATACTGTACCCCCGTCTCTGAGCCAGTTTCAACTGGCTTGTTTCTTTGGCACAAGATGCCATTACTAAGGCAAGAGTGAGCGTGTTTGGCATTTTTAATCTTTTCTGACTGGAAGTTATTCTATGGTTTGTGACAACACAGTGAAGTGTATCATCTTCTTAAATAAATTTACCTTTCAGCAGAGGTTCCTGGGAAGGAGGCTTCCTACAGGTGGCTTATTTACTGCAAATGCCGCGCAATGTTTCATTTCCTCTGAATTTTCTGCAGTGTTTTTTGTCTCTGTAATAAAATTCTCCATAGCAGATGGGTGAGGGTCTCTTTCTCTCTCGCTGCTTTTAACCAGCAGTTTCATTCTGGTTGAAACTAGTTTGAGCAGCCAGGCAGAAATCTGGATTTCAGCAGATTGGTATTTGCATGCAAAACCCAACCGTGTTGTATGACCTGCACTCCGTCGCACCCACTGAGGATCTGGCCCATTTTTTGTGCAGGAAATGTTGATGTCCCATTAGGAGAGGCCAAACCATTTCACACAAGGGCCAGGATCACGCACTCCATTTTACAGACAAGGAAATGAAGCACAAAGGAAAAAAAGGGAGTGATTTGTCCCAGTACCGGAAGACAGAAGGAAATTTTTAAAACATTATTTTGTTTGTTTTTCACATGGGATTGTTTTATCAGCTTTACCCTCACATAGTAATGGCAGCAAGGAGGTGATGATTTCAGGGGGATGGAAGATGGAAGGATGGAAGATGGAGGATGAAGGTGAGAGCTTTGAGGACTTATCTCCTCCAAAAACACAAAGTTGGACGTCCCCTAACTGTTAAAGGCAGGCCTACAATTCCCTTTACCTGCATCTGACTGTGGTTGCTCATAAATCCCCTGATAAAACGTAAGAATTTTTACTGAGAAATACACAATATTTTCAAGAAATTTAAATGACCCTCCTCATGTCAAGTGGAGTTAATTGGGACATGTAATGATAATATTTTTTTCTCAGAAAATTCCAATTTGCCAGAAGTAAAACATTATACAGGAAAAGCTGCATTCAAACAGATTTTTCAACRTTTTCAAGAGCATTTTGTAAAGGTTTGAAATTATCGAAATTAAAAGTCTTGGGAGTTTTGATGTTCAAAATTCTGGTTCTCCAGSTCAGCACTACTTTGTTTCAAAATATAACCAAATTAAATTCAAAGCCTTTACTCAGGGTGGAAGAAATGCTGCCACATCTGGTAACCTGTTCTACACAATTTTCATGAGCATCAATTACGCCATAAAGCAAAGAAAAGTCAGAGCCTGTAACCAAAATTCATCGCTTCTTTGTGTCTTGGGTAGTCAGTTAAAATAGTGCAAAGTGGGTCTAGGTCTTGTGCATTATTATTTGTTTATTAGTACCATTGTTCAGCAGAGCACCATTATTTAAGTAGAAATATGTTTTAAGGAACAGCCGTAGAGAGCTGTTTTTCTGCCATCTGGAAAAAATAAAGGAACCTGATTCTAAGACATGTTTGTGACATTTGTAACGTAGATGTGATGCTGTACGCATGCAGAAAACGTGCAGGTAATGATTTTTCCTTGTGAACGTATGAGGCATTTTTTGGTGATTTATTGAATTGCTTTTCTGCAAAGGTAAGGAAAAAAAAATTATGAGGGTCTAAGCAGAGGAGTAAATCTCCCAAAGGTGCTCTCTGCCTCTCGGTGCAGCCCAGCCTCAGTGTCCCACCGAGGTGGCTTTTAGCCCCAGAGCACAGTCGGACGCCACTAATCCCCTACTCGTGGCAGTCCCACTGCGCTGGCCGCCCCACTCCACACCGAGTGGGACGGGGCTGAGGCCACAGGAAGGGGGTGCAAGGAAACCAGACCCCTGTTTTCTGGCCATGCTGTTGTCAGTCTGAGTGGACAATGGTTAAAAACCAAAAATAAGCACACCAAGGGATATGTAGGGACACAGTGAGTGACAATCTGGGGTAAGACCTGGGCGAGTCTATGAAGAACCCATTTTTTTCCCTGMATAACCCCAAAATCATCTCGTCCACCCTGCTGGTATCTTTGCCCGCTGGGCAGCTTTAGCAGGCATTTACTGTGTGTGCCTTGGAGGCTGCTGACTAAAGTGGTGGTCCTGCTCTCCCTTCCTGCCCCATCCTCATCTCACCCTGGTTTCTGCAACCAAACACCCAGCTGCAAGAAGAGGCACCTGGGGTGGGGGTGTGTGCATGCATGCGCATGTGTGCATGCTTTCCAGCAGATGCAGCTCTGACTACGGTGGTTTCCTGGCACCTCCACCCAGTGCAAGCAACGCCATGGGAACAGGCAGCCTGGGATGGAGGCTGTGTCCAAAACTGACCAAAACTTGGTTTTCCTGTGGCTCCACTCAGGGATTTGTGTCCAAAGGAATATCATGCAGCTGCAGGGGTAACATCAATGGTGGGGTCAAAGCCCTGAGGAAGAGGCTCTCTCCCCTCTTCCCTCCTGCAGACCGAGCCTGAGCTGGAGCAGAGGAGAGGGAAACCCACGTGATGCGCTCACCAGGGGCAGCCTGCACCCAAAGATGAGGCAGGAGTGGTGGGAACAGGGCTTGCTGTGACTTTCGCCATTGCTGCTGCCCACCCACCTCCCACCTGCAGCACCTGCCTGACCTCTGCCAGGCTGTGGGAGCTCACAGCCTTCCCAAAACACCGCACTGGGCCTCTTGGTACCTGGCTGCCGGGATAGGTGCCTGTGGTTGTAGGCACCCTTGGCCAAATGCGCTACCTGACATATTCAACACGTTTAGTGTAAAAACTCATTTCTGTCCCTAATCAGCAGCAGATTTTGCCAACAGCATGCTCAAGTCAAGAGTCTGTCCCCGGCTCTAGGTGCTGGGTGTGGGCTTCATCATGCCTATACATCTGTGAGCATATTTTCAAGTGCTTACACACTTACRTGCAATACAGCATCATAAAATGAAAGGAAAACGCTCATGCGTTCTGTGAGAGTAGACAGACACAGGCATTATCAAATAATCTGGCTGCAGTTATAAATATATAATAATATTTAAATTTACAAATATGGGTGCTTGTATCTAAAAGCCATTATTTGTACATAAAAGAGCTTTACGTCATACACACATAATAAAGAAATGGAAAGTCTGAATTGCTCTACAAACGTGGGACCTCATAATCTTCTAAGATTTAAGAAAGAAAATGTTCACATGGAAAATTTAAACTTGGGCTACCAGGGTGGATTAGAGACATCTAGTCTCATCATCAGAAAAGTGAACTCTTTTTTTAAGAGTACTCTTTGTATAATGTGTTTTAATTCACCAGAATTAAATTATATTTATCACTGTATTCTTTCAAGTACAATTCAGAAGCATCTTGTGATAGTTATTCTCAGTGTGAAAAAACTTCCTCTCATTTACTGCAAGTTTCACGTTTCAGAGATACAATATATAAATGATACAAGTCCAAATGTGACTAATCCRTTTCTACACATAATACTTTTGGGCTTCAAGCATCATCAGTTATTTTTTAAATCAATTATTTCAATTTTTATATTTGCTTTAATGCTCATCTCATCTCCAAAGTGGATTTTATTAAAGTAAATTTTGTAAATGAGCAGTTATTAACAGGAAAGTATCAGCATACACTCATGTAACAGTAAACCAGCTTACTGACACCATGAGGGAAAGAAAGGCCAAAGAAAGTATTTCTGTAGAAACCGGATCCATTGGCACTTTGGTCTCATGTGGATTTCTTCCTCTTGGCCATCTCGGCCATTGTGAAATGTACAGGCATGTCCCATGCTTGAAACCTTCACCTCTGTCAGATTTGGTTGCTCTACATTCATGAGGGCTTACAGATAAAGGACTATATTCCTCTCAGTGTCTAAAGAAACTAGATTAAAGCTGGGATGAATGGGAAAAAAAGAAAAGAAGCAAATTGTGCTTTATAGCTCTAGTTCATCACTATGCCTGTACCTTGCCTCTCCTGTGTTTAATAATGACCTGTCCTCTCCAGAGAGGGCTGGTCTTTTAGTTAAAAGTACCACCAAATCAGGACACTCTGCTGCTGGTTTCAGCTTTGGCACGTTTGTTCCTGGGCTTTGGGAAAATTACATCATTCCTGCCTACCATGATTTTCACAAATGTCAAACAGGTTTATAACCTTGGGAGGGAGCATGAGTATTCCCCCGCTCCCTTCCCTGGGTGAGCATCCCAGCTCCTCTGCAGCCAGTCAATCAGAGGGACGCTCCATCCTCCTTACAAGCAGACTGGGAGCAGGAGCCCATCTTCAGAGCCGCTAATTGCTCTCACCTCTCTCTCCCCGGTGACCCCAGAGGAACTGCAGACCCTTACGTAGGCAGCTGGCTTTAGATGCCCAAGGAGGACAGCGTGCACATCCTCCCATGTCCACGGGCAGAGCAACATGTTTGCACATGCTACTGGGAAGAGATTTATRCCTTGAGATTAATCATAGATACTCGTTTTGACATTTTTCTGATAGATATGCTAATGCAAAGTACTCTTAATATTCTAGCAACCAATTGTAATCACTCTCATAACCATTTTTTCCCTCGTCGGTAAATCAGTTTTACATATTTATGGGTCTTAGTGCAAAGATGTGAATAATTGAAGTGCATATTGAAACAGGTAAGTAAGAAAAGGTTTTGATTTCTATACTACATATTTTTGCATACACTGATGTCCATTACTTCGCAAATTGGATGCAATTTTGTACTTGGGTGTATACATTACAGTGCCCCAYCCCTTTACAGAACCTTCACTCAGTACTTTGAAAATCCACTGAAGCCTTCCATTTTTTACTTATAAAAGTTGACCTTAAACTTTCCCTTGCTTAGAAAGTCCTGTATGTCTCAGCAGCACCCAGTCTTTTTGTATTTCAAATGTGAAGTGAAAGATCCACTGTGTGCCACGTTGTTAACCAAGGGAAGAGGAATGGGATATCAGCCCTTTGGACATGATGAGGAATATTGATCTAGTTATTTCCCTTTTGCAAGCTTTCATGCTCCTTGGTTGCTGGTGGATTGAGCTGGTCTTCAACAAAGTGTATGTGCAATTTTGAAACAGGTGAAAAGGGTAAGACAGGAAAAATTGTGGGGACAAGTTAGGTAGTATGAATTTCAACTTGTAATTGCTTTGTTTAACCTTTTGCAGTCCTGCAACTTGTCCCCCATATTAAAAAACATGATGTATTTCCTCTTATTTATTATTTGCAGTGGGCTACTGAAGAAAAAAACCCAGTGAAGTATGCCTCTGAGTCAAAACAGTCTCTGCCAGGAATAACAGCAAAGCTCTTGCACCAGTGCCTCATTAGTTTATGGAAAACAGGTCCCTAAGGAAATRGTGGGGTGTAAATAAATTTAAAACAGTTTAGCCTTGCAAGTAAAGGGGATGCCAGATTTTTAAAACAGTGGTGGCTCAATGATGCCTTAACACTGTGTTGCATGTATCATAAATTTCAGCTAGGTTCTCCAGGATGTTTGTAAGCACCACAGAGTGATACTATCACAGACGCACATTTTTAACCTGTAAAGTGCACGTGTGCTCTTTGTCATCTCTAGGTGGTATTTTTACTAGTGGCAATAATCCCTGTTAGATATATTTGATAGAGGCACAAAAGGATCTCTCTGCCCCTTGACACACCATCCCCACTCTGTTCCRCCAAACAAACTGACTTGCTTTGTGTTCGTGCAGCATCCACAAACGCTACAGGATTAGAGCAGAGCACGCTGGATAAACATCTCTCTGGATGAGCAATGAAGTTCAAACTTCTGGACAAAAACCTACTGCTGATAGAGACTCACATGTAGATAGCTCATCCAGGTGTCTGAAGATTCCACACCTGGAATCAGCCTAGGAACAACATCCAGGTCCTCCATGCCAGCTTCATGGATCTTGACTGCTGATCAAGCTCGTGATGGGTTTCCCCATTTGGCAAGCTCCCAGACTTGGATGTCCCTCTTGGAAAGGGTACCAAGATGTCCTGCAGTGTCTTCAGAAAGACAGGTCCAACTCCAGCCTAGGCAGTGAGACCTATTCTCATCTATCCAGGGATCCTTACACAATTTGAGCATGTAGTCATCTTTCAGCCAATAGATATCTGAAGATAGTTATAAAGGATTCATTAGTCATTCTTTAACCTGGAGCTACATAAAATATTGTCTAAAATCAGGTCAAGGTCATATGAAATGTTCATATTTGTTTAGGAAAGTAATTTAACAAMAGATAAGCAAAATTAGTGCCCAGAGGTTTAGAAGAGAAAATGTCCAACAGCATAAAAAGACTAAATATATCACCAATACCAGATCCTTCGCTGCCACTTTGTCCAGTGGCAAATAAATGTCCTCTGTGGCAAACCCCAACCAGGTCAGAGGCAAAAAGGGAGAATACACCTTTGTTACGTTTCAGATCACTGGAAAAAGGCATCATGCAGCATCACTTAAATGAGCTACCCTCAAAACAAGTCTGGGGTATGCAAGCCCCACAGGCAGTAACCAGTCTCATGTATTCTGGTGAAGCAATAGCCCTGTCTTATGTTATACAATATAGGCAGGAGGCAGTACCTTATTCAAAGGTGATATTCAGGCACATTTTAAATTCTAAGTCTCAGAATACATGGCAAGTATATTTCTGTGTCCATTAATAAGATATCCCTTATTGCTCAAGGCTTCGGTGTAGTGCTCTGACAGCAATAGGCCCTGTTTCTACTTAACACATAGGAGCAAGATTACATTCGTCCTGAGCTGCCAAAAATTTATGAAGCAAAAATTCTCCAGGGAAAGCCATAGCTTTATATAACATTACTGGATATTTACATTTACAGTGGGACATGGGACTTCTCCATTAGCAGATATGTGTGAGAAAATATGTGAATCCAGCCATCGTCCTCATGCCTGTACATCTAGGAAAGCTACTGCATATCAGTTGTTTCATCTGAAGGCTGCAATAACTGTTTTTACTGGATCTGGTCTTCATCTAAGCCAATATCAGCATTGAAAATTTGATTTTACAATGTATTTCCCTGTTCTGGAGATGGGAATGGGGTTAATCCCCACCACCTCCACCAGGAATAAACTCAATAATAGATATCTGAATATCTGGAGTAAACAACAATTCAGAGAATCACTCAGACCTCTCATGTTTCATTTTTGACACACAAAGATGCTCAGCACCAAGAATTCCCCAAGAGAGCATGTGGAGCTGTAAAAATTTGGCATCTTTGGAAAAGCCACATGTTTTTAGGTGCCAGTTTGAGCAGGACAGTTTGATACTGAAGTTTTTGCTTGTGATCATGAGCAAGTTTCTCCCTGCCTTTGCTTGATGGGATGCAGAGCAGAGAGACAGCATGCTCCAGGGTAGGGTGTCATGCAGTCCCACAGGAGGAACTATGCAGGTTGTCCAACATCACCTGCAACCCAGGCAGGGCAAGGAGGAAGGCTGGGAAAGCTCTGCCAGACCTGCCAAGATGGGACCTTGTCAGCTCAGAGGCTTACAAATGAGTTTTTGAGATATTGCAGGGAAGATCTTTCTGCAGGAATAGGCACAAGTGACTCAAGTGTTGCTGAATTAAAAAAAAAAAAGCATTTGGGAATCCTGACATTTGTCCACAGACACAGCTCTGCAGGATAAGTCCTCTTCTTTTCTCATTAGGATACACTAGTTTGGGCAGACTGGATTCATGAACATGCCCAGCAACCTCCATGCATGACTCCAGCCATCCTCAGAGAGGGGCAGAAGAGCCTGGCTGTGTCTGTGCTGCTATCTAGAAGAGTGGCCTAAACTCCAAGGCTGGGCATCACAACAAAAGTTGTATCTGCTCAACTAAACCAGCCAAGGTGGAAGGAGAATTCTCCCAGGTCTGTGAGCGTCCTTGTAATCCAGTTGTATCTTCTCTGCCCAGCCCATATACAAGCCTGAGAAGCATCGTCACATCCTGGGCTAAATGTTTCACTAGTGCAAATGCAGTTCCCCAGAGACTGAATATTGTGCCCATTCTCTCTTATTTACTGGTCCTGGTGGAGATCTGGTTGCCACTGGCATAACAAGCACTGCCCTGGAATGCCCCAGGCCCAGAGCCATGCTTCAGGCAGGAGAACATCCCTGCAGAGCCAGCCCAAAGCTGTGAACAGCCCCAAGCACCCCTCTCATGCAATGCTTTTAGGTGGGCTAGCTGCTGCAGATGTATCTCCAGCACCCTAGCTAACATCTCTGAGGTCTTCACAGCTCCTCATGGAGAGCGGGTGCAACTGAAAAGCCCTCTTGGCTCATCCAGGGCTGTTTGAGGGGACAGCAAGGGAAGGGGCTGCCAGCAGGGTATCAGACACGTTGTATTGCTTCATTTCCTATTACTCCATCTCTCAGGTCTAGTGAAAAAGGTGCACAGTCTTGTGGGAGATAAATCTACCGCACACACAGAGGAACAAGCACACTGCTACGTTACCAGCAGGATCCCAGGAGCCTGCTTCACTCTCGCTGACAGCTTGTGCACTACTAACTGATCCCACTGACATGTTACAGCTGAACGTGGGCACAAAAGGACACAAGTCAACAGCAAACCATCTATCCTTTCCAATGTTCTCAGGTCTTCAAACAGGCTTAAGCTGGATTATTCAAGTTTGAAAGGTAAGAAAAAGCCTTTTTGTCAATTGACGTAGCTACAGGCCCAATACAGTACCTGGCACATCATTATCCAGACATTAAGACTAGAAAATTGCTAGAAAACACACCGAAGCAGGCCAGGATCCTTTTAATGAACTTCAGGGTGGTTTTCAATTTGCTTTGTGGACACCACTGACACCAAGGAATACAAGTGTGACAGTCTCTGAAGAGGCAGAGTTACAGCCATATTAGAATAAAAGTAGAACTAGGTATCGGTTGGCCGTCAGTTTTCCTTGAAACCTTTTTTTCTCTAGCTTAAGTCTCTGTGACAATCAGTAGGAAGATTACTGTGCCTTCCTTCTGAAAATCAGCAAGCAGCCACACGTTGCCAATGATTGAAAACCTTCCAGAGCCTGCTGGAAAGGAGTGGGCTGCTAACAAAGCAGCAGGAAGCAGCTGAAGGGCTAGGAAGGGCATTACTGACGAAGAGGAGGTTCTTTAACGAGGGAAATGATACACTGCACGTATCTCAAATGGGGTTTGTTTCCCCCACAGTAAAAGGAGATTTATTTCTGATTCTGCTGAAAGACAACAGCCAAGTCTGATTCCAAACCCCAGACCCAAGAGCCTGAGATCACAAGTGATCCTTAAAATTGTAAGGAAGACTTAATTCAACTCCACTTCATGTCTAAACAATAGTTTGAACCTTCATTTAATAGGACTAGAATAGCCTAACATATTCCAAGCCTCAGTGGGTTTCCAGTGACTAAATTGTACAATAAAATTGAATGAAAAGTGTTAAAGAGGTAGAACTCATGCAGTATTTGTTCCTCTATGTTTGCTTTTGTGCGTAACCTGGATTTAGCTGTAACAACACTACATAAAACACCGGTGCATGTTCAGCAATGCCTCTGGAACAAAAAAGGATGATGATAGGAGATCTCGCTACAGCTTCTGCTATTAAGTCTTTGGGAGAGCTGAGAAGAGATTGCTCATTAAATAAGTGTTATAAAGCATTCAGCACTGAGAGACTAGTTCAGAAGTAGAAAGTGAAAGGTCAACTGTTCCCACTAGAAAAGCATCCATCACAGCCAAGCAGTTATTATTGCCTATTGTCACAGCGCCTTCCCAGAAATGTGGGAGAGGTCTTGGAGAAGTGACAGAAACTAAAACAACAGTGATTAAATAGGACAGCAGTACATCATGGAGTCAAGATGTCAAGGCAATCCAGAGAGCAGTCCCGTGCCACAGAGAGGGAAGTATCTGGAAGCTGCTTCCACTGTGTCCTTGTGCCATTCACTGGTGAGCAAACATATGTGGCCTGAGGAAGAAAATGGTCTCTGGGTCTGTGTCAGCTGATGAAACCAGACCACAGAAAAATGAGAGTAATTTTTAATTCCTTCTTGAAGGTAACAAAAAAAAAAGCACATTTCCTACATTTTCCTCTGTACTTAAAGTATCTAATGTGCTCTACATCAGAGCACACTGTAAATATTACTGAAAAGCAGAATCTAACTCATAAATTATTGGCATTCTGTGCCAGACAGGCTTGTACTAATGTTTAGAGAAGCAGATCACCTGGGAGAAATGTGCTCTACAAGTTGCAGGAGAAACTAAAGAGACAATTAATGGGCATTGGCTGTGCTGCACATATTGTTCCCATGTTGTGCAGGCCAAAGTTGACCGCCTGCCAATAGATATAGAAGTAATTGTCAACAAGATTTACAGTTACTTTTTCATTTGCACAGTTAAAGTAGAAAGGTTGAAAGAGTTATGTGATTTGTTGAAGGTCTGTGCTAACAACTGATAGACCATAGCATCCTGCACCAGTGATCGGTAAAGAACACAGAACACAGAACACAGACTTCACATTTTTCTTGATTCTGGAAGCTATTCTTCATGGCAGAAAGCTGAAGGGCCTTGCTATCGTCAGCAACTGTTTTTTATTTTACACATCCGTCCAAAAAGCCATCCTTCCTGCTGCCAGACTAGGCACCAGGCAAGTTCTAATCCTACCAGTGGAGGAAAAAAGAGTATTTTTTAGCAAGTCACACTTTAATGTAATGAAATGAAGGATGTGGTGTTTCAGCTTGTGGCAGAACTGCTAGCAGCTCCTGAATTGGCCACTCTTGTATGTGAACGTGGACAGTATTATTTAATTAACCGCATTAGACTGCAGCCTGATGATATGCATCTCCACTCTGCAAAAATATAAAATGGGAAAGTAAACACCCTATGAATGTCCAGGAAATTGGTAAAAATAATCAGGTAATGGCAGAAGGTTAGAAAGATCTCTGCAGTTTTTAGGAAGCCTTGTTGCCCATAATGTTACATGGGTATGACTGTGTTTATCATTCAAACACAGAAAATAGAAGATACAGATTACTTTGAAGGAACAACCTCATCGAGAAAGCCTGTGACTTTCTTCCAGGCTGCACAAGGGATCAGCAACAATTCAGGATCAATCTGGAGATCCAGGCAGTCAGTCTGAGGATGTATCCAGGAGGTGCTGGATTGAAGAAGGATTCATAAGGTCTTCTATTTGGTGGCTTTCTGGAATATCTCTAGAGCCTTGGGTAAATTCCCTCCTGTATTAGTATATGGAAGGCAATGAAATGCAACCATCCCATCAAGGTCAAAGCACATCCACTACTAGACTACCTTTTGCAAAAAGGACTGTACCTCTCTACTGGCTCCTTCACAGCTCACTCCTGGTCAGCCCCACAGGCTTCTCCTCTCAGCAAATCCTCCCACTGGGGCTCACAGGCAGGGCAGAGGCAGTGTGTGTGCTTCCCTTATTCCCAGCTAACACAGTGTCCAACAGGCTTTGGCTGGTTTGTAGCTGCACCCCGCTGGCTAGTGTTTGCCTTGTGCTCTGACAGTGTAAACTATGACACAAGTGGCTCTTTCAGCCTTTTCTGAACTGGGTCTCCAGTCCCTGGAGGAGAAMGCAGTTTGTAAATGTGGCTCTGACACAGTTTGGTGCTATCCACACAGGTTTGTGAAAACATTTCATAAGCCATCTCAGCTGGAAGTAGGCTCAACTCTGTCCTCTTGCAGAGGTGAAGTCCTTTGTCATGGCCAGTGTAAACAGGGCTTAAGCTCAGCAGAAATTAATTGGGCTAATTAAGAGGTAACCCAAGATTTGTAGGATGAATCTATAAGGATTTGTATTCCCATCAGCATGTAAGACTGTGGCAAATGTTACTTGTTAGAGTAATTGCTGTGTGATTGTCACAGAAATACTGCAGGCCAGAATCAATAGGCTGCAGCCACTCAGCAATGCCAGACTCAGAAAGGATGGAAMATGTGATGTATCACATTAGGGGCAATAAGTGATGATGATGCTGAATAAACATGATAATGGATTTGGAGACATTTGAAGACACTTTTCAGTCTTCCACCCCCATGGAAAGGAAATGTGAAAATGCTAATATAACCTCCCACATTATTTTGACTAGCCATGGGTCTAAGGGATCCCAGGGCTGGGATCCCTTGGTTTGTAACAAAACAAATCCTGAACTTCAAGAGGCTTTTCATCATCCTTRCATCTTCTGGTGCACTTCATTAAAATGAGTAACAGAGGAAAGAGGGGTTCAAGCTTCAGGTACAAAAATCAGAACTCCTGCATGTTCAGGCTAGAGGAGAGTCAAGCTAACTCTGGACTCTTGGGTCAAGCCTGACCAGTTCTTCCTCCAGAATATCACTCCCTCACTGGCATGAGGTCAGAGAGAGAAAAAGTCAGAGGGAGAAAATACATTTCTACTCCACCGCAGAGAAAGCTTTCCCTCTAGCAATGCAAACATCAATTCTTAGTTCAGATCATCAGCACCGATGCTCCATGACTCCATCGCATCCATCCTCCAGGGTCTCCCATGAAGGGTACCACCTAACTTCCCTCTTTAAGGAGGGATTCCTAGAGATGGGCTTCTTGGAAACCATGAAATGTGTGGACTTCTCAATCAATCTGTCATCTGTATGCTAAATTTGTACAGCTTAGCACACATTAGCACACATTACCCCTACTCACTAGTACTTCCTCACGCTTCTACTTTCATTTTCCACACCACACAGTGGTCGCAGAGACTGACAATAGATAATGTGAGACCTTCAGGCTAGAATTAACTCAAAGGTGGGTAACACTCTCCACAGAAAGGTCTCACAGCAGGGACCCACTATGGCCAGATGCTGGGGAAATAATTTTTCAAGAACAACTGTCTTCCCTTTTACACAGAAAAAAAAAAAAAAACCCTAAAAATGTTAAGAGGTTTAGAAAACATGACCTATGAGGGAAAAGCTGAAGGAACTGGGTTTGTTTAGTCTAGAAAAGAGAAGACTGAAGGGGCACATGATAACAGTCTTCCAGTATGAAAAGGCTGTTGGAGACAGAGATGATGAACTGTTCTCTGTGGCCACAGATGAAAGGATGAAAAATTAATTTGCAGTAAAGAAGATTTCAGAGCAATGCAGGGAAAGAGGGAAAGAGTTACCAGTCTGTGAGGTGATCAGAGTGAGCAGTGGACCAGAGCTTTAACCTATTGGGGAAGACAGTGCAGATCCTTAAGAACAAACTAGACATATGGAATCCTGCTGCGGTATGGGGGGTGGGACACTTTGTGACCCCTTCCAGCCCTATAGCTTTGTGACTGAGCTCTGATACAGATAAGCCTCATGTTGAAGCCAATGGGTTTGTCTGTCAAATGACTGAGCGAAAACTTCAGGCGTTAGCCTGGTAACTTCAGAATCAAAATAGAAGGTTGCAAAGCACAATCGGATGCCAGTTAGAACCAAATTTTTGCTCCTAACCCTGACTAAATAAGGAATATTCATTAAAGGAAGCAGGAATTGGACATGCTGTATCTTCATGCTTTATCTTCAGAAGATAGACCACTTGCTGGGTGACAACGCAGAGAGAAGTCTCCTGAGTGTGCCTTGGTGAGAAAATACAATTCCTTGGCAGCAGCAGACCCAAAAAGACTGAGGCTGGTTACAATGCTGTAAATCCAAGGTAATGCAGAAGAAATCAGTAGATTTATAACAGCATAATTGTGATCAGCATAGAAGCCATTGTATTTTTGCTTGGGAAACGGTAGCTAAGCATTCAGCAAAGGCTCTGTTTTCTCCCCTCGAGTCTCTCACATGATTCTGTGACACATTGCTGGCTTTTTCCATGCTCAGACATCACTTTTTTTTACTCAGAGATTTCAGTCAAGCTTTAGGATGTCAGGGAAAAGACCATGAGGGTAAACCATGCATCTGGTTTTTCAAGTGTTTTCAGATTTTTATTGTGATGTGTTCTTTCTCAAGCCCACTTGCAAAAATGATGGCTTGCCAAAAAATCTGGCAGTGCCAGCATACCTAGAGCAAGCCTGGAGGACCTGGAAGGGAGGCAAATATGCTGACCACTTGCTCATCTGTATTATTCTGCAYGTGTTCTTAAGTTATGGCTGCCTCCAGATCTGTTTTAATCTCTCTGCTGAATTAGTCCTATAGAGCATGTCTAATTGACTGTTGTTTGAACACTGCATGGACCCCCTCTTTGAAAAGACCCATTTCAACTCATCTGTTAGTGTGTACAATAAAGTATTGCCATTCTCTTGAACATGCCTGCAACATGAATAAATGGAAGAGGCAGAAACACAAGATGCGAGCTTAAACAAAAAGGATTCTGATCTCTTGACTCCTAACATGTCTTTACCCTCCCCTGCCCTCAGCTATTCTCCAAAGGCAAAGTCAATGGGCTTAGGACAAGGCTTGTGAAAAGGCTGTTGAAAAAAGGACTCCAGACCCCAAGGAAATCTGCAGTTGGAGGAACCCTAGATCATATTTCCTCAGTTAGACTTAGACAACAGCTACCTCAAGTTGTGCTGTTACCAGGTCTAAGTAAATGTGGACTTGTGGGTTCCATCCTGCCTTTCCCTTTGCCCTATTCACAGAGCTCAACTGAATGAGCTATTTGTTTTATGGATAAGAAGCCATTTCTTTTGGTCGTCTGTGATTTTCCTGCTCTTGACCAAAATGAACAATCAAGACCTTCTTTCAGTGTAACTCTGGCAAGTTATGAAAATTTTACAAAAGTCCTTGCATCTACAGCATGCTGCATCTAGAGGCTTCCACGTGGATAAACCTAAGCAAGCAGAACCCACTTGCCACGAGCCCAGCTGGGACAAGTTGCCCACACACTCAAATGCTGCTTACTCTGAAGTCATAAAAACCTTAGGGAAGCAGAAGCTGCAGCATATCTTAGGCCCTAGTTCAGATACAAGTATTTCCAACCAGCAGGACACAAAAATATGTAGGACCTAGAAACTCAGAAGAGTGTCTTGAACATTCAAAACTCTCTCAGAGATAAAGAATAGCATTCATTTTTTGAGAATTTTTTTCTCCTTTTTGAAGCTAAAAAGAGTGTGCTCCAACTTTGTGCACATGGCCAGTGTAAATCAAACATGTAACCTTAAAAATATGCAAAAGGTGGGATTTCCAGCTGTACTTAGGACTCACTTTATTGTGTTCCCACTGAAGTCATGGGAGTTCTCTCATCCATTTCAACAGGCTAGAGGTAACRGTAGTTAAGAGTAACGGTAATAAAAGTTTTGGAAAATAACATAGAATGGTAGCTTGATTGCTTGGAAAGAAATTTGCCTTACCTGCTCAATAGGGATTCAATACCTGCCATTTTTTTCCCTCCCAGCTCTCTCTTACTGCTATTACTCTGTCCCTCTTTTACCTTTCTACCCCCTTCCCAGTCATTTTCCTGTTGCACCTACCCACAGCAAAGTCCCAAATTCCCCCCATAATCCCTAGAGGAATTCAGATACCAGAACAAAACAAGGAAAGCATAACTTGCACAGAGATGCCAATAGCGTTTTTCAACATGTCAATAAGAATGTTGGAACTGTGTTTGGGAGGAGACTTGGTAATATATTAACTCTACTGGCAGGCCATGCATCAGGTTTATAATCATACTTTAATCTTACATTTATTATTTTAATCACACTAAATCAGAAAGATTTAATCTTCTTTTAGTTTCAAAGGAGACCTTCAGCAATTCAAAAATACTGCTGATTTTTCATACACATAAATAGATAAGTATGACCTACCACCACTTAGCTTCTTAATCATCAAGAAATGTACTTCATGTGTCGCCACCGAKCCATCACATGATGGTAGCTGTAGTGAAAAAATAACCAGAGGAAAGAAAGAGATGATAAAGTTTGGATGTTCTGCATATACACTGCTGGACAGTAGACTTGAAAGTTGGCTAATTTCTTTTCAGATTCATTACATTCAGATCCAATTAGTTTGCAAGGTGCATGGCTTTTGCAAAGAGAGAGAGTTCTGTAGAGCTGTTATAAAAATAATATATTTGCAAAGGGTTGAGGTAATGTGTGGACCAGCACATGAAGTTTCACACTCTTACAGGAAAGACAGAGTGAAAACATGGGATTTCCAATCATAGATGCTATGATCATTCCCAGATGGTGTCAGACAATATCTGTGCAGTGATACCAAACAAGGAACTGATCGCTCTTCCATATATTGAAGAAAGAAATAACGTGTGCTGAGAATTAATATCAAATGAATCTCAAACTTCTCCATGTGTTTGTGCAGTCAGATACATACCTTTTATGTACACATGGAAGTATGTGTTGGGAAAGATAGGCAGGAGGGAATTTCTGCCAATTATGAAGCTTCCCATTAAACAACACAACACACCCAACCCTGTGAATATGTTAACAAACAAGTGGGCATGCTCCAAGGAAATGAAAATTTGAATGTACCTTTGTGGTGGGTTGATACTGGCTGGACGCCAGGTGCCCACCAAAGCCGCTCTATCATTCCTGCTCCTCAGCTGGACAGGGGAGAGAAAATATAATGAAAGACTCATGGGTCAAGATAAGGACAGGGAGAGATCACTCACCAATTACCATCACGGGCAAAACAGACTCGACTTGGGAAAATTAGTTTAATTTATTACCAATCAAATCAGAGTAGGATAATGAGAAATAAAACCAAATCTTAAAAACACCTTCCCCCCACCCCTCCCTTCTTCCTGGGCTTAACTTCGCTCCCGATTTTCTCTACCTCCTCCCCGCCAGTGGCGCAGGGGGACAGGGAATGGTGGTTGTGGTCAGTTCATCACCCGTTGTCTCTGCTGCTCCTTCCTCCTCAGGGGGAGGACTCCTCACACTCTTCCCCTGCTCCAGCATGAGGTCCCTCCCACGGGAGACAGTTCTCCACGAACTTCTCCAACGTGAGTCCTTCCCACAGGCTGCAGTTCTTCACAAACTGCTCCAGCATGGGTCCTTTCCACGGGGTGCAGTCCTTCAGGAACAGACTGCTCCAGTGTGGGTCCCCCAAGGGGGCCACAAGTCCTGCCAGCAAACCTCCTCCAGCGTGGGCTCCTCTCTCCACAGGTCACAGGTCCTGCCAGGAGTATGCTCCAGCACGGGCTTCCCACGGGGTCACAGYCTCCTTTGGGCATCCACCTGCTCCGGCGTGGGGTCCTCCATGGGCTGCAGGTGGATATCTGCTCCACCGTTAATCTCCATGGGCTGCAGGGGGACAGCCTGCCTCACTATGGTCTTCACCACRGGCTGCAGGGGAATCTCTGCTCCAGCGCCTGGAGCACCTCCTCCCCCTCCTTCTTCACTGACCTTGGTGTCTGCAGGGCTGTTTCTCTCACATATTCTCACTCCTCTCTACTGGCTGCAATTGCTGTAGCGCAGCAACTTGTTCCCCTTCTTAACTATGTTATCCCAGAGGCACTACCACCRTCGCTGATGGGCTCAGCCTTGGCCAGTGGCAGGTCCATCTTGGAGCCAGCTGGCATGGGCTCTGTCGGAYGTAGGGGAAGCTTCTAGCAGCTTCTCACAGAAGCCACCTGAGGGCCCCCACTACCAAAACCTTGCCACGCAAACCCAATACAACATTCAGCGTGGTCTATTCTGGAAGGACCAAGAGGAGGAAAATACTTTTAAGTTACTTAAAATACTTGAGGTGTTTTTGTCAGGAAAACACCCCTGTGCCCCTCAGCCTTGCTGAGGTGAAGGCATCATATAGCAAACCTGTGCAACTCAGACAATTTTTAGACAAAAAATAAATGTATCAAACAACTGAACTTTGGAAAGAGCATAAACTTATAAATGAGTTTTAGTCACGTTTGGAAAAATAATTTTGGCTGGGATTAAAAAATGGATGAATTCTTTTTTATGTTGAAACTTTTCATTTAGCAAAAGAAATATTTGGTTTGGGAAATGTTGAAACATCATTTTTTAATATTCCCAAACAGAAACTCATCAGCTCTTGGTTTTGAACTAGTGTTTCTCTTTTTAAAAATTAACTTGTAAGCCTGTGTGGGTGACAAAAGAGAGTGGAGGTAAAGACCACTTGACTCGCATCCACCAGGAAAAGAATTGTGGTGTGAAGATACGGCTAGGGAGCCGTAAGTTGAGATCTGCCCCGTAAAGGAGAAAATGTGCTCATTTTGGCCAGAGAGTTCTACAAAGCCCTTCTTTTGGTATGCACATGTCCTGAGCTCTGGCCTGGATTCCAAAGGCTCCTTAGTTTTTGAATAGTCTCAAAAGAGTGTTAAAAGCTTAACAAAGATGACAAATGTTGCCTTTAAGGTTTTACAAGCCTTAATCACACAATCTGTTACACAGAAATGGGCCTTTCTATGCTTGTCAGAAGTAGTGCACATTTATATAGTATTAAGTATAAAAGTGGCCTCAATAATTTCATACCTATTGGTGAATGGGGTGAAATTCTTTATCTCTAGGAATGCAGGAGTTCATATCAATTTATCATAATTGGCTTTTTGACATCTGTGAATTTCTGATATTTTCCCAGCTATTCCATTTCTGAGCTACAGGTTTTTCACCAAACTGTTCTTCATACACCTTATTATTATGTATAGAAGCAGGTAAGAGTGGTCCTGGAGAATGCCACAAAGGCGCTCAAAAGGATCACGTTAGTAGGTTAGGTCCCAGTCCTGCGGTCTCCTTGTACCCCCAGGAGAGCTCCATGGATTTCAGTGGCATTTCTCATGTCTGCCAATGTCCTCCTGTGTTACTCAAACTACAGGATGAGGGCCTTGGTCAAAGGAGAGCGTCATGGGTTTTTAAGGGATCCGCACTAAAATTTTTGTCATACTTTTTACGTCTCCAGTGCAAGCATGGTTAAATAACCCATGGACTACAGCCACTGAACATTTCACTTAGCTATCCAGGGGTGAATATTACCATTTATTTGGGGACTTGTCAAAGTATTATTTTCATTACACTAATAAATACTGTAAAAGTCAAAATAAAAAATGTTGTAAGTCCTGGAACATGTCTTATCTAAATCTATATGATCTGGAAATATTTAGCAAGGGAGTTCAGTAATACAAAACAGAAACAGAAAGGGTCCTGGGTAAAGCCTTAGGGAAATGCTAAACTATTAATTACACATTAAGTGGATGGTTTTTATTTTTCTGTTGAAACAGCAACTATTCAAAGTCTATGCTACAGTGCAACAAAAATTATTCTCTGGTATAACTTAGGATAGAAGTCCAAGCTATTTTGATCCCTGGAGTCAAAGTGCTTTAAAAGATGAAATAAAATTGTGTTGGGATTTTTTTAAATTAGGAAATAGGAGAGACAAATTCTGACCCATTAGCACAGAACTTGGCAAACACTAATGATAAATCAAAGCTATGCTCTGCAAATATTCTTGCAAGTTTAACTGTATACTTGCAAATTCTTTTTCTCACCTAAATGATTTTCCCAACATGAATTTAATATTGGTAAATATCACCAATACTGCTAACAGTTCTGATGAAGTCAAAAGGACTGCCCTCGTGTAAAACTGCCCATACACGAGAATGTTTGCCCAATCAAGCCCAACAGCTGTTACATGTTGTTGCTTGCACTGCTGGCCATCCCTTTATATTAATTATAAATAATGAAGATTGCCTAAAAAAGGATCCCAAAATACTTCACAAGGCATGGCCATAAGGCTGTTCACACTCTGTACAAACATGGGAACCTTGCTTTTGTGTGCAAAGCCCCCTGCAATACCTAAGTCCTTCTGTATACACTTGTGTGTGTGTTTACACAAAGGCACAAGCTGCATCATCGAAATGCAGACACTTCCAGGATGGAGAAGAGCCTCTAATCAGAGTATGGTATGCTCCTTTGCTCTGGGGAAAAGGTTACATTTTGGTCAGGACATGGGGGTAAATCCTCCTCTAGTATGTAAAGCACCACGGGATCTTTAATGTCTAGGCTGAGCAGACATGACCTCGGTTTTCTAAGGTTTCCTTAATTCCTCAAGTCCCACCTGTGAAAGGTCACAGAGCATTTCCAGTGTTATTGAATTTGTGCTTTGCTTTGGATTTTTGGGAGGACTGTTTTGGGGTTTAGGGTTTTTTTTTCATTTGACCAGCCTGTTTCCTCCCCAGATTTGTCTGGTCCTCAGAACCATGAAGTCAGTTTCTGTGAGTGCCTTGGATGCAGGGTGGGGGAGAAGAGGTAATCTGGAATCTAAAACCAGACAGGACACATCATTCCATGAACCTGTGCTCATCTATGTCCTTTTCAGCCTTTAATCGAAGCAGCCTGGAAGCTGCAAAAGTACAATATTATCAGCACGGATCAATTTGGACAGTATGGAGGGGAACTGAAGAAGTCAGTGCTCAAGTTACCCACAAAATCAAGTGAAAATGAAGATACAAATCTATCTTAGAGCAAAAAGACTTCCTCCACTAACTATAGTCCTTCAAGTATCCTGCTGCGAGTGAAACCCTGTGTGTTGAACTCACCATCCAGCACTGAAGGGAACTCAAGACCCCCTGAATGACCAAGAAAATGGAAAAGAACTGGGGGGAAATTTATAAAAGAAATCGTCAAAGATTCTTGTTTGTGGAGACCCTTCTTCTTCTGAGGGTTCCCACCCAAGAAAGAGGTACCTGTCTCTTTGTTCATAGAGATTTCTGCCAGCTGTTGTAAGTAAGCAACTGCCGCCTTCTAGGTATGATTAGTAACCTACCTAAGCATCTGGGACTCTTAGCACTGTCCAAAGACTGCTCCACAGAAGATGTGTCTAAGATTTGCAAAGGTGTATGAAATTTATATGACTACAAATTAATAAAGCTCCCATTTCAAAGGACTGCAATTTTCAGGACAAACCTATGACCCCTTCCCAGTCATATCCTGAAATCCATAAAACTGCTGCGTGTGAAAGAACTGAAAAGCATGAAGTCCTGCTCAGCAGAGAATGCACTGTAATTCACTGACTTGGACTTGGATGCAAGCTACAGTGACTCTAATGCCCTGCAAGTCTTCCATCAGAAAGTAACACACCGGTGATGAACATCCCTTCAAATGCACATTCTTACTTTTTTTGTGTGTGTGAGCATTCTTCTTTGTGGTCTCCCAGGGAACCTGAGAGAGGATTTTCATTATCCACCCTCACAAAGTCCTCCCTCCCCACCAGGATATTATCCACTTGACTCACTAGTTAAGGTCAACATAACCTTGAGGAAGTTATCAAAGTAAAGCCACGCGCATTTGTCTACAGCAGGAGGAATAGCCCAGCACTCTGCAGAAGCAGGGGTTTGCTTTGAGGAACTTCACAGACCTGAATCAGGTGAGGTCTCATAAAGTGCCAGGGCCAATTTAAACCCACAGCTGATCTGTGTCCACTGACACAGAGGGCTACCAAGGGAAAACGGGGTGGAAGTCACTGCATACTGGTGGAAGGGAGGGACTGTCCATAGTAGTTCACCATTCCAGTTTAAAAAGTCAAAATAAGCTTGCCAAAAGATGTTTTATCTTTTTGCACTCTGTCTTATGTTGACTTTCCTCTGTCTGCCTCCTCCCCTGAGTTCCCCTGGTTACATCCTTTTCTTACTACACTAAAGTCATAAAAAATTGTAAAAATACCTTCGTTTCACCTATTGACCACTCTTAGATATCATAGTCCATAGCTCCTTTAATGAAGTCCTCAGGCAGCATTTCCCTGTATCCTTATCTGAGTTTGGTAATAAAGCATATCTTAAGCCAACCTCCTTTTACAATATATGAACTAGAGCTGGGCAAGCTTTTCATAGCAAATGTTTTATTTAGTGGATTAAGCCTTTTGTTCTCTTTGTGAATTATTATGGACAAACTTTGACTTTAATTCATCTGGTTGTTATTCACAATTGTTCAAATAACTGTGTCAGTGAACATATTTCAGCTGTTTAGATTGTTCTGAAGTGATTCACTTCAGTTCTTTCTTTTGCTATTTATTATATGCTATTTACTATTCAAGGGCTGTATTTGGTTTTACCCACCCCACCTGGTGACAATATTACCTGATCCTTACATCACTGGAAGGTCTATGTAGAGGAGCAAAATCGAAGAGATTTCATAATGCCCTTTCTTCCTACTGTTCTCTGTTCACAACACATATTTTGTACAAAATTTTGTACAAATATATAATAAGTATCTGTGATGAGGCCTATTTTCCACAAATAACCTTTCAGTAAAAGTAATTAGGTATCCCCATGTTAACGGAAACCATTAAAAGGTCTGAGAATACCATCTAATTGGACTGACAGCTTCAGTCAAATATTTAAGATTCCGCCTAGAAGTAACAAGGCAATGGGATACCAGACTTCATTAGTTCTGCACCTCACTGAGTGCCTCCTTTTGTTGAAACGAGCATTTCTAAATATTTTTGTACAGTATTCACCTATCTTTAGTGCGAACTAAGTAGCATACATATCTTCTAGTAGCGCCCACAAGCATAAACCAGCAGTACTCCAATATAACTGCAGAAATACACAGTATGTTCCTGCAAGTATAAATCCAGAGCCAGAATACATCCCACTAAATCTATTCCAAATTATTTTGATTTTTATACTTAATATAATAACATCTCGTGCATATAGTAATAGACTGTGCATCTCTTTTTTGCATTTAAAGAGATTCCCAGAAACTGTRAAACTTTTATCCAAACCTAGATTTGACTTGCAGTAAAATTAGAGTGTACTAGGTTCAGGCTTTTAGTTCTGGTCCATATAATCTGTATTATGTGCCTCAGGGCTCTGAAAATACAGTTTCTACAATGGTTTCCTCCACACATGCACAAACAAGCAAAAGCAATACAAATCTGTCAACAAGAAAATAGGCTAAAAGAACTATAATGGGCCAAATTGTATCCTGAAGTCAACACTGGATCTGCAGGCACTTTTTTGTAGGGAGACTTTAGCCTCTCAGTTCTCACATTTGAACAGCATATTTGGTAAATTTTTTCTAGGATTCAAAGTTTTTGTTTTGAACACTAATGAACTGTGATTCAGTGAACCCAGTAAAAATACCTCGCCAAAATTTCTTCAGGTGCTGCAAATATTTGAACCTCACTCCTCTATCAGAAGCTTTCACTTACTGACTGTGTTATGTGTTCATATGTTTTCCTTTCAATCTGTTAAAGTTATCAGCCATGAGAATAAGTTCTTCAGATTTCTGCTGAAAAATTTTTAGCTTTAACATTTACTGCATTTTTACAATTTATCACTCTTTCTACCCTAGTATAGCATGAGCACTTCAATTTGCTTAAGTAAA
Source organism: Phoebastria nigripes (assembly GCA_035582835.1). Taxonomy (NCBI): domain Eukaryota; kingdom Metazoa; phylum Chordata; class Aves; order Procellariiformes; family Diomedeidae; genus Phoebastria; species Phoebastria nigripes. Next base: position 310,595 of record JAYKAV010000511.1, on the reverse strand, counting down.
TATTGGCAACAAATCAAAGAAAGTAATGTAAGTCCATTTTGAACTAACTATGGAAAGCCTGCCAGGGATAGCCATGATGTTAAATGTGTTAGACTCACTAATTTTCCTATGTGGTATATTCTTCCCTGACTATATGCACACAAAGGGGAAAACACAACCTATGAAATGTTATATTGCCTAGTTCCTACAATGTCTTCAGAAATACTTTATTAATTTTCTTTCAAGGGTCACTACAGCACTATTTAGACAGAGCTGGCAACCTGACTAATGACATTTGTTAATCTTAGAATCACATTTCTGTAATATTTTCATTAGTGACATTTTTCTCTTAAATCTGTATTTTCTACAGTGTAGTGGTATAGCTTTGTATTATGCTTCTTTGGTTACCAGGAACTCCAGCAGGGCACCAAAAAATAGTACTATAAAAGACAATTGGGATCCCGCCTGTGAACTTGTCTGGACTTGCATACATCCACCAAAGGATATTTCCACCAAAGCATGGCTTGCAACATGCTAGGCACGAGCTGTGTTTAATTCAGCAGCAGTGTGGTGAGGACCCTATTAAGCTCCCCGTGGAGTTACTCTGGATTTATACCAGTGTGATTGCAATTAAGATTTAACCCAGACTGTGAGATCTAGCTGTAAAAATTTCTCTCCCTCCAATTTCCAGTGGCTGTAGAGTTCAGTCTTGTCAAACACTTATCTTCTTTTCCATAAATTGCATGTAAACTACATGCAGGTACCCCAGAGCATATGAACATATTTAATACTCGAGATTCCAGTGTTGTCCTAAAGGAATTGTAATAAATACTGGAAAACCCATGACTTACCAAGAAAAAAACCTGTAATAATCCATGATTCACATTTTCCATCAGATCTATATAGAAAATACAGCCTTGCTGCAGGTGCAGTTTTACAGATACTGTCATTTCTTGCCTGGAAAACAATCACAATTCATCATAATGATTATAAAATGCATGATTATATAAAACTCCATTTTACATTCATCAGACAACTTTGCTTTTGCAGCTCAGCTTTCATTGGCTAGTCTTGGTTCTCCCACGCTGGATATAGCATGGACATTTGTAAAAACAAATAAAAGAAGAAAATTTAAAACTATACTAAAACTAATAACCTGCCTTCAGAATCATACAGGAGCTTGGTGCTTGGGTGGTAGGCACAGACAACTGCTCACACCTTGGTCTGCAACAAACAGCAAATCGTCCCAGTTTTTCTCCTGAAGGAAACTTTTCCCCCCCGCCTTGGTTTTAGGATAAATGTAGCCTGTGATAAAGTCAGCAAGCACCAGCCAAGCACTCCCACCCCTGTCCCTGGCTTCTTTGTGAAAGTGTTCCCTTCACTGAGATGTCTGCCCATCTCAGCCACCCTCATTCCTCTCCTGTTCCTGCCTGCAAGCGCAGCAGCTTCTCTTCCCTCACCTCTGCCCCTCATCCTCCACTAGCTATGTCTTATCTCTAGGAACAAATCTTTGCCCCTCTTTCTCCCATAAGAACCCCAAAATATTGCCAGGTCTCAAGGCTGGGAGGTGACACACCAAGGATATGAGGTGGACATCAGCGGGTGCCCTGAATGGGTGCCAGGGTGGGTGAAGACGATGGCTGGATGAACCGCCAGCATGTGCAAGAAGGGGACGGGAGCTCAGCGGTGCCGGGGACCTGTGTCTAAGGAGGTACAGAGCCTTCAGCAGTGGGGTCCTGTGCTCAAAGGGTGCAAGGTGGGGAAAGGGCAGGCTAAGGGCAGGGCCCTGAATCCAAGCCACTGTTTGGCTGGTGGAGTTGCAGGAGGCACAAAAAGAAGGAGTAATTCAGTACCTATGGCCAGGAAGGTACTTAGGAAAGGGAAGAAAAGGAAAGAAGGAAGAAATTGGTGGGGAAGAAAAAAGACAAGGAAGTCAAAATCAAGATACATACATACACAGATATCCTAGGAGTATTTTAGCTGCCTGGAAACCACTTGCAAACAAAGAACACAGCTCTTGAACCTGGTCGATCTGCCCAACCCAGAATGTTTTACCTTTATGAAATTAGTACCTCTTCAGGCAAATTATTTTCTTTCCTGGACAGCTGTTCAACTCACTACCTTTTGCTTCAGCGGCTCTGCTCAGCATTTGCCAACGTGCTGAGTGAAAGATCATTGCTCATCGTAAGATCCTTGATCCACATGGAGGAGCTGTAGCTAAAAATACTTTATTAAGCTAATGATCCGATGCCATTCTTTTCCTCAGTCTTGGACTATGTTGCATTTATTTATCCCTTTGCCAATGCCAGTCTAGATTCCTACCACACATTGTGCCAGGGCCAACTGGAGAAGCCTCACAGAAGCCTGGGTGAAGAACATGGATGCCTGTTTCAGGGTGGACTTCAGCAGTACCCACAGAATGAGTAGATGGTTATGCTTTGCAGGTAACCAATAGACAACTTGGACTGTCTACAAATAACAATACTATGGAGCTGGACCTTCTCTCAGATGTATTCCCCAGATAAATAGTAGAAAGAAAAGAGATTCATTAATCCCAACCCATTGAGATAGACATATCTGAACTCTAGTCTTGGGCAAGCAAGATTCACTAAGCCAGGCAACTTTGTGGTTCTGACAATACAAGAAGCAAGGACTGAATGCTGAAAGCTACAGTGCCTGTATTGTAGGTGCTGAAATAGAAACCAATCCCTCCACAGCTAGGCTTCCCACGTGTGCAGTTTGAGTCGGAAATCCCAGGAAGGCATCCCAATACCCCCAGCACCAAGGGGGCATATATCTAGAGCTAGCTAACATGAAACATGGGCAGAAATAGGGTGTCAGCAGCTTCTTTTCACCCCACAGCTGAAGCTCCTTTTTTTGTGCTGCAGAGCACCCTTCTTCTTGAGATCAAGAGCTCCAGAGTCACTCCCGAAGCCCTTCTTTCAGAAACTAGCTACGGATCATTATGGTCTTTAAAAAGCTGGTATACAGAGATCCTACCATCAGTGTTTTGTACAGTAGCCTACTGGATACAGCTCTTCAGCAGTTCTTTCCTCTGCCTGAAAGGTTCAAGCTCCCTGCCCTAACCACAAGACATCCCTCCAGTCTCTCAGGTGAAAATCATGCAAGCATGGCTGCATACCCTGCTGGGACACTCACCTGGAAAAAGTGGGACTCATGTTCCAGTCTGTGCTCTGAGGCCTACGGAGATGTTTTTCTATCCATTAATTATTCAATGTGAAAGAAAAAAATCACTCTAAACACACTTGGAGAAGTATGTCCCTAAAAACACCTCAAAGCTAACTCCATTAATGTAACAACTAACAAGCATTAAATGGTAGCCATTGAGTCTTGGTTTCATTTTTGCACCACAAGAGGAACTGAGAACACCTCTCCAAACAAGAGAGACTAAAGCATTTTCCTGAAATGACTGGGAAAAATAGTTCTGGATTTTTTTGAGCAGGGGATGAAACTGAACCTGGATTTTCCACATGCTGGGTAAGGGCATTAATCTCTAGGCTTTGGGAGTGGAGGGTGGTAAAAGGAGATATAGCCATAACCTTTGAAAGAAAGGAGGCTCTGTTGCACCCTTTTCAGGATTTATTGATGTTGTCCCTGAGAGCTGGGCTCTGAGGATGTCTAGAAGATCTGTCYCAATTGGAGACCTAGTTCTAGATCCCCACCTGGTTTAGATGCTAGGACTCAGATGGCTATGAGCTTGCCTAGCAGCAGAACTGCAGGCAACTGAGGAAATCTGAGATAAAAAAAGAATTAAGCACTCCCACTCTGATGCTGCTGCCTCCCTGAGGTGCTTAAAACACATCTAAGTTTTAGGTACCTAAATCTAACTGGAATGTGACCTTCAGCTGCAGATGTCCTGATTTGTTTATGTTATTGAGAAATGCTGACATTTAGTTGAGTGAAGGTGATGAGCTCTGTCATGCTCACAGTAAGATAATTCATGTCAGTGCTCACAGGCAGCCATTATGTAAAGACTGGGTGGGTGACTTTACCCAACAACAGGAAAATACATACTACCTCATCCTAGCTACGAGCAAGTGTTTGGGAGACCTGTCTAGTTTCCATGTTTCATAGAATTATCATTGGGATTGCTACTACAGAGACATGTATTGTGTTTGCAATTCCCCTTAATCAGAAGAGAGAAAATGAGATTAGTTCCATAAGGGTTATTACTGTTTATTTCTCTTCATGCTGCTTTTCTGGGTCATGGTTTAGATGAAATTTCAGTACATTTGTGTTCTTTTTGTCCTGTGGACTTTTTCAGACTACTGGTAATTCCACAGAAGCCAAGAAGAAAAAAGAAAAAATATATACTCTAAAGAAAACAGAACTATCGTCAATAAAAAACCAAACAAGAGAAAAATGTGAATTCATTTGGAATCAGAATATTCATTTAAAGAGTTTCAAAACAACAGCCTGCTGTCTCCTGGACGCAAGCAATTTCCAAAATGTAAAAACAGGTTTGGAAGGTGTCATTCACTTTTGGTGGCATTAGACACTGCAAGCAAGGAGCAGTGGGGTAAAATCAAAATTGACACACATCAGGAGCACTTAGAACTTGCTATCTATAGAAATGTGTGCTTTATTTCCACCACAGATTAATGAAACACCTCACAATGTTGTGCATTTGTGGAGAGCACGCAGGTCTGTAGGCAGCATACATATTACATAGTGTGCACTACTCCTGTGCATTGCTTTCGAGCATCATCACCAGAGGCTTTTTAAGACTCTGCAGCCATGGAATTAGCTGTGGTATTGCCAGCCAGCTGTGTATCCTCCATGGACTTTGGAACAAGCTATAAAAGTAGAAAGAAAAACATACTTTGCCAGCTCCTCACAAAACAGAGCCAGCACTTTAAAACCAAGTGGGTCCTTTTCCGCCCAGCAAATCTTGAGGTCGGCCTCACAGGTCACCATTCGGGATTACGTCAGGGACCAACCGGTTGGGTTCAGGCAGGCTCGGGTTGGTCTGGCAGGCTGCGTGAAGCGAACAAAAGCCAGACCAAGACAAAAAGTTGAGGGAGTGGGATAGGAGGAAATGAAGAAGACTGTTCCAAAGGCTTTTAAATTACGATGGCCATGTTGTTGCAATACTATTGGAAAACTAAATGAATTGCTCCCTTCCTTAGCCCCCTCCTGCTGTGGCTATATTTCTTTTAGCTAAGGGCCTGAGTCAGTAAAGATGCATCCAATTTCCATGCTGTCCAAATGCTTGTAATCACTGCAGAGGCCAGATAGAGATTTCAGTAAACTGGGCTTTCATGATAAACAAGGCTGTTCATTAGGTGGCTCTTGGCCTTCAAAGTTTTCAAGATAACAGAACTACTGGGAGAATGTCACAAATTTACCCTAGAAAGGGCTGATTTCCACAAAATTCTGCTCACCTATTTTCTTAAAAGCAGAGGACTTTAAAGAGTTTCTGTTCAGGAACCCAAAAGCTGAGGCACCTTGACTCGACAGTCCCTACTGAAAAAAGCAGACTCTCTTTATTATGTTTTAGTTCACAGTTACATTACTGGAAAGCCAAAGGTTTTCTAGGCACTGTAAAACCACATAATAAAAGCGGTGCACATTTTCTGTAGAAGCCAGGGGCTCTGTAACTTCACAATCCACAATACAGTTTGCAAGGATGCAGCTACACGAAAACCAATTTTTTTAGTACACCACAGTAAAAATCACCTAAATTTTGCACAGCGTTTGAGCTTCACCTGGCACAGGTTGCCAGAATCTCATTGGTAGCATTCCAAGAAAATGCTACTCATTACATCCGAGATCTATCACCCTTTCTTGAGTTACTCTGTAGCCCTTAAACACCCCATGAGTGCAATGACAGGCATGTAAGCTAGCAAGTTTGTTAAAAGAAACTGAAATTGTAGAGCATGAGAAGTTGTGAATTTCATGGTGGATTCGCCTTCCCTTTGTTTGCCCTTCTTCTCCCCTTAAACACCCAATGTGTCTGTTTAAAGGGTGAGGGTTGTTTTCTGTTTTGCGTTTGTTTCCTCTGACTTTACTCATGTAATTCGTTGCAGACTTCAGGACAGTAACCCCTGTAGAATTTGCTAGTGGCCCACAGAGCTAGCATAAAATAAAAAGTTACAAGTCCACATAACCTTAATTTTATGGTTATAAGCTATATTTACTGCTATATCATAAGTTTGAAAAGACTGCTAAGTGTTCAGTGTGGGAATGCAGGGAATTTCTCTTAAGTTAGTTTTATGAAGAAATGTGTTGTTAAACTGTAGGAAAGGTTACAGTCCTTTCAAGTCCTCCAGAGCAGAATGCCTATTAGGCATTTTTAGGGTATTTATAAAATACCCCAACCACTCCCTCAGTATCGTTCACTGAAATTCAAATTCAGGACCTTTGCTCTGTTCAAGTCCCTTTGGTTTTAACACTGTAAACTAACCTGAGTGAGAACGCTATCAAAAATCAAGGTGGGAGAATTTGCTTTTTAACTCTTGTCCACCTGCACTTTTTTAACTTTGCAAGTGTTTCTCACCGCAGCACATAAATATGGTGCAGCCCAGTGAGTGTACAACATACTAAGCTGAGACTTCATCAACAGGAGAGATAGGAGTGCTCTTAATACTTCTGTCCTGATTTTACATGATGAGCCCGGGCAGGATACAACCTCCTGGGTGCTTCAGTTTCCCCATCTATAAAACTACAATGATAGTACTGACTTCTGAACATGCCGAATCCTCTTGTGACCTGCCAAAGAACAAATGCTAAACAAGAGAAAGTACTGTTGCTACCCACACCTCTCAGCCTCCCCTTCTCCCCTCAGACCCTCACTCTCCTCTTCCAAGGCACGTGCCCATTTGCTGGGTGGCCACACAATAAGCTGGACTAAATGCTGCCTGCAGACAGAGACCTAATGGGATGCCTGTGTTGTGGAGTCAACCTGATCATGTACAGTAAATCCACTGCCTCCAGAAAGTGGATTGGCGCTACTGTTACAGGACAGGACTGGCCAGGATGCGGGGACAGGGTCAGAGGACACTTCATCTGCCCTGCGTGGTAGCTACATCCCTGCCTGTCCTCTGGATGTGCTCCTGACGTGTAATGTGGGGGGCTGCAGGGCTTGGGGCAGAGATGGCAGGAAAGACAGAAATCTTGCACTGAAGGCTATGCACTGCCCATGGGTACCTGGGTATCCCATAGCTTCTTGGTTTCATACACAGCCCACCTCTGTCTTTTTAAAAATCTTCTCCTTTCTTATATCCACTTTTTGAAATTACGTTTGTCATTCACAGCTACTGCAAATGATGAAGTTTCTGTCTTATCCTTGTTGCTCACATCGTTCTTACTTTAATTCTGCATTTCAGTTCTATAGGGAACAGTTTATTATTTTTTACAGAATGTCCAGAGGATCTCAGCCTGAAACAAGCTTTTGCAATTCAGCCTACAGTGTCATTTAAAACAGGAAAATAATTGCGTGATAGGGACACTGAAGAGCAAATGCTTTCTGGCATTAGTTTTCTCTTTCAGGCATTAGGGTTTTCTAGAGTGCAAGGAAAAATTCCTTTTCTCTTCCAAATACAGAGTTCACTAGCAGCATCTTTTGGTTTTAAATGACTGATAATCTACTCTCCCAGTGGAGGTCATTAAAATAAATTTTAGACCGGCCAAACAACCCCTTGAAGTTCAGTTTACCTTCTGCCAGCTTGTCCTAAAAAACCGTAATGTCACCCTGCAATGCCCTCTGCTGGGAGACGCGACTTGGAGCTGGAAGGAGTGCTACCAGTTTGTGTCCTCAAGCAAGGAACAGATACTTGCAATGAGATGGACTGGATTTTCACCTTCTATGTGAAATCCTGACCCCGCTGAAATCAGTGGCGTTCTTGCTTTTAATTTTCACTTTGCCCTTAATCATACCCTTTTTCGAAAACTGCACTGTTATTAACTACACTGGAAAAAAACCTGTTTATTTCAAGTCCAAATTAAAACCTCACTACTGACTTACAGACATGAGGATCCCCTTTTAGCATTTATTGAGCTCCTAGTGAGAGGTTTGATAAGGAAGCTTTCAGCTGCAAAAGACATTGTTCCTCTTGACATTCTTCTAAGTCATTTTAACTGTAAAAGCCTGTACAAAATCACACATGCAAATAGCATTCATGTTACACAGGTGTGATTGTGCCTAACATATATTTTCACTGAACAGGATTCTTGTACTGAGAAAAGGAAGCCAGGCAAATGTTATGCAGTAAAACAAAGGAGTATATCTGGAACCTGATGTGTGAGAACACCAACCCTGTCAACTGCCACCTCCCGCTCCCTCTGAGACGCAGCATCCTGGGGCCTGAGGAAGAAAAGTCTGAATCAGCCCTGCCAAGGAGTGGGATACTAGCACGGAGTTCACACAAACAGCAATCTTCCCCCTCACATGCACACTGGTGCCACGACCCCATGGCTTACGGGCTAGTTATTCCCAGCTCACAACTTATCTGGAGAATCATCCCTGAAAAATATTTTCCAGCTTTGGCAAGGGTGATGTAACACTATCGCTGCTTTGGTTTCAGCTCCTGTGTCCCTCAGCTAGGATGGTCTTGCGTGTTGTTTGTCTCTCACCGCAGCTGTGCAATGGGCAGCAAGTAGGAAGGATTTTTCCACAGTAGCCCCTGGTCCTCTCTGCTGGATGCTTGCTCCTTACTACTCATGTTCCACAGCTTAGGTCCTTCCTGGCAGGCCAATTATTTTATATTTACTACTAATTATTATTTCTATCTTTTAGATGGAAACATTTTTTCCTTGTGATGAGCTGTTTCCTCTGCATTAACCTGCTTTATCACCGTGTGCCTCCCTCTGCCCTACTTTACAGGGACAGACACCCTTGGTGCCAGAGAATGCAGGTGCAGTATAGCCACACAGTGCCTGGCAACACCATTTTTATTTGAAGTTACACATAATTATCATTGATTTGGAAGTGTGACCTTCTTGATACACAGCCTTACAAGCTAACAGTTTTTTTCCAGAAACGACTTTACAATGTTTGTTATGCCTCATGGAGATCGAAATGTCATGGTTATAAGCAGTTTTCAAGACTACGCCAGGTTCGTTAAAAGGCCCCCCGACAAGTGGTTTTTTGCTTTGTATACTGTCCTGAAAACCTTCTGCTTCCCTTAGTAAGCACCACAATGTCGCACTCATTTGAAAATGGGCACGTGTGGCTACAAACATCCAAAAGTATGTTTACCCCTGACAGCAAGGGCTCAGATTGTCACTCTGGACACTTACCTGCTCTTCTCAGGAATATCTTCCTTTGCAAGAGAACTGGGTAGCCCAGGGACCAGGTGGTGGGTGCTCACATACCCTAACCCTGAAATGATTAATTTGAGGGACGGCTGAAAGTAACTGAAAGTTGTTCCAGTCCTGATGCCAGTCTGGTCCCTCATGGGTGAGGCAGCTGTGCCAGAAAACCAAACTGAAAATCCACCCCCTGAGCTGGCACCTTTGATGGAAGGATTGGCAGTGAAGTCCAAGACTGAATTGGCCTCCAGCTTAAACTGTCCTCTGATCCAAGGCTGTCTCTCAACATCACAAACGAATAACGTTATACGAGGAATCTTGCACACACTGCTATTTTTGCTGCCAAGCGGTCTTTCAAGAAGTTCTCTCCCAATCTGATATCTCTACACAGAATAATTTTATCCACAGAAATGCTTCCTAGTGGTTAAATTATGGCCAAGAATCTACATTCAGCCTGAATTTGCTCATGCTGATGCATTGTACCACTACTGGAAAATAAGTTGGTGTCACTCAGAATGATATTATACTGGAGTGTGACCAGGAACAGGATTAGAGCAATATCCTGTGACTGGGAGCAAGAGGTTGAACTGGTTCTACATTTGCTGGAGGCAGCAGAACACCTTGGTGAGAGGCAGTCACTGTGCTACCTCCATCCCAGCTTCTGGGGCAAGAGATGGGAAGACAGAAAGGGCTGCAACATGCCATCACCATATCAGAAAGAAGAGTGCCTCCCTGCATTCATTTCCCTCCTGGCTGGCAGCAAGTAGCACTAGGAAATGACAGCTTTCATATTCCCTGGCTCTGCTGACCTCTATCATCGCCCAAGCCCTGAAGAGTTCATCATTCAGAGAAGAGGTCTGAGGAAAGCTCTGCTCGGCCTCAATTAAGGCTCTCTTTGGTTCCCAGAGGAAACAGAGGAGGCAAATTAACATCCTGCCCTAGGAAGTTTTTTTGTCCTCATCACTGTGGTGGCAAAATCCAGTTTTATCAGCACTGCTGAGAAAGCTTGCAGTAGCTTGAGGATTAGAGAACATGATGGCTTCCACCCAGGACAGCCTTCCAGCTTTCTGTCCTCTCTTCCTAAGGACACACTGAGAAAGTATCAAAAAAAAAAAGCATCATCATCAAAGTGGTCATTCTGTACTTTTCCAGCCCTCAGCAGGCAGTAACCTTTCTGTTTGCACCAATATAAGCCCCAAGCCGTCAGTGGAAGACATGATTTGCACAAGCAAATTCACTCATTTCCTAAGAGAGGGCAAAATGCAGGGCGTGACCTCAACTCCTTTCTCCTGGCCACAGCTTAGCTGAAGGCCCAGTATGTCAGATTCACCTCAGTGCGATTCCAGGGACTGGTCTGGAATCAATTTGACCCAGTAAGTCTCTTTGATTGCATCAGGCCTTTCAGAAGTTTTGAACAACAAGGATCTAAACAGCAGGCAGCAATCTGCACAAAAACAATCTTTGCAGTTTAAGGAATTTTTAAAGGTCTGTGCCTCCTTTTTTTCTTTTTTTTTTCTTTTTTGTTTCAAATGCTTTCCAACTGAGCAAATGCTGCAGTGGGTTCATGGGAGAAGGCCTTGAGGCACCCCTGACTTTGGCACTGTTATCCCATAGACACTCCATACATTTTTGGCACCTTGCAGCAGACACATTGACAGCCACAGGATTGATGGAAAGGGAAAGAAGCTGTTTTGCAGTCAAAAGAGAATGTACTCGGATTTCTAAGGCCATTTGAAAGAATGCCAGAATGATACTCGATTTCGGCATTCTTAAGCTCCTTTAAGATGATGCAGCAAGTGGTCTTTTCCACATGTGATGATGTATTTCAGGACAAGAGTTTCTTCAAGATTTTCCAAGCCTGTGGGCTCCTGATCCTTTTTCAAATTACAGAGATGATAGCATACCGGGGAGAACTGTGATTAGTTTAAACTCTCCACAGCTGCAAGAGATGAATGTAAAAATTCCACCAAAAAATCCACTTCTTCTGGATTGAATTTACCTACATGACACCGAGCCCTGACCAAGGGACCACTTAAAAGAGCTGGAGCAGCATCAACACTATTTAGTTTCTTCCATCACATCAACCCAGAGAAGGCTCACAACTGTTCTACCCAACACATCTCCCCCAGCAGCACTGCCATGATATGGGCTGGGGTATTAACAAAGCCCCGAGATGCGTGGGGAGGAAAATGGAACGATGAAATAAAAGCTTAAGTACAAGGGAATTCAAACAGGGCTTGCAACTCATTACTTGGAATACCAGGAGAATTGTAAAACACCTTGTAACCGAGAGGCTTTGCTTGGAGCTGTTAAGGACTGCAGCCCCCACTTCATCATGGGCTGACAAATTTTGAACAGTCTTGGCAACAGGGGGGGACGAGCACTGAGCTTTCAGTCAGCTGAACTGAGGAGACAGCAACGTTTTGTTTTGCGTGACAGGACCTCTCTCTCTTTCTCTCTCTCCATTGCTTCCTTGGGTTTCTAATCAAATCTAACAACATACAGCATTCACCTCCATCATTTGTCTCGAAGCGTCGGCATTGACAAAGCTGGCGGTGCGCCCACCTTGAGACATTTGACCTTCCGCTTGTCTCTGAAGACAGAGGGGGCCGGAGCACGCATTGGAAGACCGTGACTGACACCCCCTACATTTGTCGGGATTTATTAACCCAGCGATAGGCAAGACCCTGTTTTATGAGACTTTCCTCAAAAATGCTAAATAAAACGCAAAAAAAAAAAAAATCCCGCTTGCTTAAGTTGTCTCTTTGTCVAGGAAAGGGAGGCCTGTAGTACTACTGCACGGAGCCCCAGAAACCCCACAGCCAGGCGGGAGGCGGCGTGGGGCTGCAAGCCACTTCCCTCAGCACCTCGGCTGAAACCAGCCAGAACAGGCCAGAACCAGCTGGAACCAGCTGCTCCCCCCAGCCCAGTACTGCCAGCATCTCCCTGTCGGCGCCAGAGCCTGCCCYGAGTTCCCCAAATGCCGTAGGGGACGTCTGCTTGGGAGCGTACCTGTTTTTAAGGGGGCTAGGGCCGTTCTCTCAACAAGTGTTTCCAATCTACACAAAAAAACAGGTTTCTCCCACAGGACTTAGCGAAGCGTAACCATTTCTTTGTGCTCTAAGCAGACCGATTATACAGCATACTGAACTATATTACAAATACATTAAGCATAAACTCTTATTTTATGTCTTTCATTCCACCCCATGAGGAGACATGCCCTAAATACCAAGCCATAATCCTCACAGTTGTATCAGGTAACGTTTCCCTAAAACGTTCCTGACGGCGGCCTGGCCGTGCCCCTGCGGCCCGTTCTGAGGCGGCTGGCCGAGGCGGAGCGGCTCAGCCCGGCTCGGTTCGGCGCGGCTGCAGCCCCGGTGATTAGAGCTAGTACGGCGGAGAAACATCTTTCAGCATGCGTAGTCGTGGCCGAGTGGTTAAGGCGATGGACTAGAAATCCATTGGGGTCTCCCCGCGCAGGTTCGAATCCTGCCGACTACGGYCGGAGGGTAACAGCTCTGTWTTTTTTTGGTTTTTTTTTTTCTTTCTTCCTTTCACTCCCGTCTCCCGGGGTGGAGGGGCGGCAGGCGGGGCGGGCCGGGGGCCCGGCTGCAGACAAGCTCCACAGGCGCCCCACAGGCACCCCCCGCCTCGCGCCGGGCGCGGAGACTCCGCCCCTGCCTGCGCCGGGCGGCGCGGGGCCGCCTTGGCAACCGCTGGCGGCGGCAAGATGGCGGACGACTTGGACCGATTACTGGATGAAGTGGAGAGGCGGCTCTGCCGCCTGCCGGGGCGGGCGGCGGCGGGCGGCCACCGGCACGACGACGGCGAGAAGGAGGAGGGGGCGGCGGCGGCGGCGGCGAGGGAGGGCAGGTTAGCGGTCCTGCGTCGGTCCCGGTGCTCTCACGCACCTCCCCGCCGAGCGGGCGGCCGCTGGGGTGGCGCGCAGCCCGCCCTGTGGGGCGGGAGGGGGTCGGCGTCCGGCGAGACCCCTCAGGAACCGATGATACTGAGGTTTGGGAACCAAAACACTGGCCGGCGGTCAACGAATATCCCCTATCGTCCTTATTTTTAAACACCCAAGTCGTGCGCCAGCGAGCTGAGTTACTTCAGATAGTCTTTGTCTTTTGGGAGTATCCCAACCTCGGATTAAATATGGCGTTACAAGCTGCACTAATTTGCTTGTGAGTTAGGATCAGGGGTTACTTAGCTCTGTAACTGACCTCGTGGTATTTATAAAATATCTATAAATCTTGCGATTTAGAGCAGGAAGAACTTCAGCAATAGTATTATCAAACATTTTATTCTGTTGAYACTTCAGTCATTTATGTATTCTTTTCATAATTTTTCTATTAATCGTATCTTCTACAGTAAGTGCATAACTTACACTCTACACTTTCATGTATCCACCTCAAATTTCACAATTTTCAAAATGACAGTCTGAATACCAACAGTTTTGGTCATGACAGGGTCACTGCTGACCAGTACTGCCAAGCAGTCTGCCACACTGCTGCTTGCCCTCAGGATTCCATCCCAGCCCTCGGGTTTCCATCCCGACCCTCACAGGTGTCTTTGCTTGCCCTCAGGTTTCTATCCCAGCCCTCACTGGTGTCTCAGACTCCGGTTGGAAGGTCTGTGGACCAGAGAGGCTTGGCCAGATGTCTCCACAGATGGGCTGCCGAGTGCTTGCCCAACAGGCATCTCAGAGTCCCAGGCAAGGATCTTGAAAAGCCAAATGATAAGACCCGCAAGCCCACCACGTTTGTCCACATTACTGGACTTCCCTGTTGTTTGCATAACGGTTAGATGAGCACCTAAATTTAGTCAATCTAATTACAATATTTTAAAAAATCACAGAGTTTTCTTCTTTATCAGGAGTAGATTTGTTCTTGATTGGTTGATGCAGCAGTACTACAGGCCTCCCTTTCTTTGACAAAGTGCTAGCAAACAGCAGACTTGAGACTCCTCACTTGAGTGAAAGCAAAGTGCAGRTAATCTCTCTGAATGCATACAATTTGGCAGGAATTCCTTCAGAACCCTGGCAGTTATATAGCACGAGGAGAGAACTCCCTCTGACCTTTTTATATTCCTGCTGCTGAAGATTAATGTGAAAAATCAGGGCTGTCCAATTTGTTGCTCAGTAGGTACAGCATGGGTTATATTATCATAGTTTTATTCAGGGTTGGAAGTTGTTGGAAATAAAAGAAGCAAGCAAAAATAAGACCTATGATGGGATGGTTCAACAGACTGAAAGGTGTCATCCTGCAGTTTACATCTGTCCAGTCATGATTTAGATGGCCTACCTTAGATACTACAGAAATATTAGAGGAAAAACRCTGTAACTGATCTTATGTTTTAATTTACAATTCTTAGAACTGCTCTGGTCATGCTACAAAACGAAGGCTGATATGTTTGTTTTTCAGATCAGCTAAACTGTTAATGAGTGCTGGCAGCAGTGAAGAAGATATAGACAACATTATTGATGAAATCCGTAATGACAGCAGCTTTGCCAAAACACCTCTGGTGAGTAAGAGTCTGGAGAAATGCAGAACGGATGAGTTTCAGCGATGGAAAGAAAAGCACCATAAACTAAAACTGTTTTAAAGCAAAAATTGAACTAAAACAAGCTGTAGGATAAACTTGGAAAAGAAAGAAAGGAAAATGCAACAATCCTATAGTGAGGAATAGGAGAGGTATAAAGAAGTGGTCTTACCCAGGCAGTAACAGGCAATTAAAGAAAATGGTAGTTCAAGATAGAGCATAGTGTCAAATATCACAGAATCACGGAATGGTTGAGGTTGGAAGGGACCTCTGGAGGTCATCTGGTCCAACCACCTGCTCAAGCAGGGCTACCTAGAGCTGGTTGCCCAGGACCATGTCCAGATGGCTTTTGAATATCTCCAAGGATGGAGACTCCACAGCCTCTCTAAGTAACCTGTTCCAGTGTCTGACCACCCTCACAAGAAGTAAAGAAGTTTTTTCATATGTTTAACTGGAATTTCTTGTATTTTAATTTGTGCCTATTGCCTCTCCTCCTGTCAGTGGGCCCACTGAGAAAAGTCTGGCTACGTCTTCTTTATTCTTCCCTGTCATGTATTTTTATAAATTGATAAGATTCTCCTGACCCTTGTCTTCTCCAGGCTGAACAATTCCAGCTCTCTTGGCCTCTACCTGTATGTCAGATGGTCTAAGTCCTTAATCACCATTATGTCCATGCCTCTTTTGTACTGGGCACAGCACTCCAGACATGTCTATGAGGCCATATCTGGAGTACTGTGTCCAGTTCTAGGCTCCTCAGTACAAGAGAGAGATGGAGCTACTGGAGAGCCTCCAGCAAAGGGCCATGGAGATGATTAAGAGACTGGAGTATCTTTCATATGAGGAGAGGCTGAGAGAGCTGGAACTGTTCAGCCTGGAGAAGAGAAGGCTCCAGGGGGATCTTATCAATGTGTGTAAATACCTGATGGGTGGAGTAAAGAAGGGGCCAGACTCTCCTCTGTAGTGCCCAGTGACAGGACAAGAGGCAATGGGCACAAACTGAAGCACGTGAAATTCCATCTGTACACAAGAAAACACTTTTTCACTGCGAGGGTGGTCAAACACTGGGACAGGCTGCCCAGAGACGTTGTGGAGTCTCCATCTGTGGAGATTTTCAACACCCAACTGGACACAGTCCTGGGCAAGCTGCTGAAGCTGACCCTGCTTTGAGCAGGGGCGTTGGCCTGGATGATCTCAAGAGGTCCCTTCCAACCAAAATGATTCTGTGATTCTGTTTCACCAGTGCTGTGTAGAGAGGAAGGATCACCTCCCTCGACCTGCTGGCAACGTCCCTCCTAATGTAGCCCAGGAAGCTGTTGGCCTTCTGTGCTGCAAGGGCACACTGCTGGCTCATGGTCAACTTATCATTGACCAAATTTCGCACAGCCTTCTCTGCAAAGCTGCTTTCCAGCTGGTCAGCCCTCAGTGTGTTCTGATACATGAGGGTTATTCCTCCCCAGGGGCAGGAGTTTGCATTTCCCCTTAGCTGAACTTCAAGAGATGCCTTTCAACCCATTTCTGCAGTCTGTTGAGGTCCCTCTGAATGGCAGTGCAGGCCTCTGGCATACCAACCACTGCTCCCCATTTTATATCATCTGCAAATGACTTCTGTTGTTTGACAGCAGGAGATGGAGATGAAGCTGCAAATTTACATTGTCAAGACAGTCAGAGTGATAGAAGACATTGAAAATAGAAATTCATTTAGGTATCATCAGTAGAAAATTGTGTTATTTATACTTCATAACCCCCTGTGCAGATTCTCTTATTTTCATGAGTGACGTTGGGTTTGCTTTGTTTGTTTTTGATTTCTCACAGAGTGGCTAAATCTGAACCAACAAAAAACACTTATATACCACAATACGTATGTCTGAGTGAGAAAGAATTGTCAGTAAATTTGTATAATTTTATCATTTTATATCCCTAGGACTTCCCATCTAGGATCTAGAATCCTAGTATTCTAGAATTCAAATAAACTGTTTTATGCGCAGCAAATAAGAAACTTTTCAAAGACACTTTATCTTTTTGAATAATTTAAGTCCTTGATGTGTTTTCAATAAAACAAAAGCTCAGAAACCTTGAGGGAGAAGGTTCCTAAATTAAAACTGTTTTTAAAAGCAAAATTATTAAAAAGAGGGCATGAAATACTAAGTCTTGATTGTAAAGTCAAAGTGATCRTGTGGTGTTGAATTCCTTCAGGCAGAGGGAATACAGTATGGGAAAAGAAGCCTTCCTCATTTATCTGTTACTTCACCAGCTTTTGTCTCAAAGAGCCTCACAGAAGCCTGAGCAAGAAAATTCCCAAATTCTTAGTCCCCTTCTTCTGTGACTGACATTTTCTGGCTCCTGCTTCTTAAGTAAAACAGAATATCATTACCTTGCTGGAATGCTGCCTTTTATTCTTTGATTGCTTTTTAAACAGAAATTGAAGTCTAACTCTGCAAGTCTCACACCTGAAAGCAATAGTGCCGTTGTACAGGCTCATAGGAAAAGGTAAGCGAAAAATGTTTTGGCTAGTTGAACATAGCTGGATTATAGTTTGTTGTCCATCTAGTAATATTGCTGCTGTTTAATCTGTGTTGACATTAACTAAGAAAGAAACTGAGTATTTAGAGAAGCATTCTTTTTAAAGAAAAACAAAGATAAACAAGATAATTTTGAAGAATTACTAATGTGCTTTCATGTGGTTAAAATTATTTATTATAACTTTATTAATTATTTAAGTTATTGAACAACAGCTTCCTTTGCCTTATGGACATATACATTTATCAAATGCTGCAATATATAGTCCCATGTGTATTTGGTATAGAGAGTGGTTGTCGTAGAGTTTTTCTTTGAACACCTTGGTAATGGAAATCTTAAAATTCTATAGTTTGTAAGCATTTGGATGCTTTGCCTATATTTAATAAATATTATTTTAGAAATACCATGCTGTTAAACTAGGAGAAGCATTGTACTACTTTCTCCAAAATATTTTGCTATAATTTAATATTTTTTAATGAAATCCATATAGATGCTGTCCAGTGTACCTGGGTGGAAGCTCTTCACCATATGGCATAGGAACTAACATTTCAAAAAGGTAGGAAATGTGAAAAAAAAAGTTCTACTTGCTTTATCATTATTTTTATTCACAACTGTGTTTCTGTGGTGGTACAGAGTCCTGCATTTGAACTGGACAGGACAGCCCTATATTCATCTAAACATCTGGCTGCCTGTAACTTCAGTTGAAGTCAGCTGGTCCCTTCCGGTCTTCTGTTCTTGACCACTAGATCCTTTGTTTGTCTGAGGAGTGGAAAGATGTGTGCAAATGAGACATGAGACTCCAAAAATCAGTAACATGTAGTTAAGGAAATTGCTGCAGGAGAGTATTGTTATTTTTCCCTGCCTCTCTTCAGCTTTCTACATGGTGCCAAGTGTGTGACTTAAATCAGTGGGCTGGTTTAAATCATGCCAGAGCCTGAACTGAAGATAGCCAGAGTGCTTTGCAACTGCAGCTGAACTTAGTAGGAGAGGTACTTTAAAGATTTATCGCCAACATCCTATAGAACGTTATTGCATTTCCATATGGGATTTTTTGTAGTAAGTAATTATGCACTTGATGCATATTTGAATGCTGGTCAGGTGCCATACCAGTGAGGAAGACCAAAGAGATATATCAAGAGAATATCAGTTTATTTTATATGTTCAGTGAGGTTAGGAACCTGTAAAAATAACACATGATCATATAGCTAAAACACATACCATAATGAATGTGCCAGAGATGTAAAAAAATTAAGATTACAGGGTAACCTTGCTTCTAGTATTTCTGAGTGAGCGCTGTACTTTAAAACAGTTATGATCTGTGTAGCTTCTCTGATTGTAATAAGCTCTTGGAGCTTTCTGTTCTTTTTTGACCAGAACGTGTGATCAGCTACGTTGTACTGCTTGCGACTTCCGTGTGTCACTTTTCAATGACTACATCTGGGATCATTCCTGTGATTATCTTTTTTTCAGGTATGTCTGAGGTGGGTTTGGTATTAGTATTGTGTTACTGTGTTTTGGGGCTTGATAGGAACGGGAAAGATGCAAAGTCGTGAGCACTCCTGTGTTACCTAAAAAGGAGCAGGTGTG
Source organism: Phoebastria nigripes (assembly GCA_035582835.1). Lineage (NCBI taxonomy): Eukaryota > Metazoa > Chordata > Aves > Procellariiformes > Diomedeidae > Phoebastria > Phoebastria nigripes. The sequence goes on along the minus strand of JAYKAV010000511.1, from coordinate 291,698 downwards.
CAACCTGTTCGGTGGTCAGGTGGGAAAGTCTGAAGGGAGAGGGATGCAACATCTCCCATAATCTGTTTTCATGCCTTTCCGCTTCTTCCCCCATCACTCTCCCTCTCTGCTTTTAAAAAGAATTCAAGTTTCATGGATCAAAAGGCAACTTTACTGCTGAAATAAGCAGATAATCTGTGTGATGGGTTGGCCTCTGGTGTGCCATTGCAGGATGCCTACAAAATAAATGCAGACTGTTCAGCATGTACTTCTCACCATACCTTCAGTCATACAGACTGTGAATGTTTCAAGCCAGGTTTTCTTTTTTCCACTACCAAGTTTTATGCTGTCATGTTCAGTGAAAATCAAATAGTTTGATTTCTTAACAAACTTCTTTTTGAAGCAAGATGTGATTAAATGGAGGGGTGGGATTTTTGTTTTCTTGTTATATTGGGATGTCTTTGACTTTAATTATTTCCATTTTTTTTGAAGACTTAAAATTAAGGAGTTCTTATTTCCAGTTTCTCTAAAACTGTATCTAGTGCCAAGAGAGGGATAGTGTAGTAGGCATGCTCCTAATACAGACATCGAGTTTGAATTCCTCTTATTTTAGTAAAGTCTCTGTATGTGCCCGTTAACTGGTGGAGGTAGCGGATGTGTTCAGAGCATGTGCTTGGCCACCAGGGGGTGAGACAGCCGGAGCAGAACAGTAATGGTACATCATCTGCTTTCCCACTGTTTTTCTTGTATTACCTCTTAGGTTTTTCCTGTATTTTCCTTCCTGTTTCGAAATGTGTATTTCTCTTTGAATGAAAATCTTACTTTCCCATTATTTAAAGCAGCATTAAAAATACAGTGCTGCACTAGCCTCCTGAGGTGAGTTTGGTAGCTGGAAATGTTAAATAAAAATATGATTCTTTTATTTACTCAAAGTCTAAATTATTCTGCTTCTGAGATCTTGAAATTAATTAATTTTTTTAAAAAAAGACATGAAAGGCATTAGTATCAGATACCTATAACATTGATTAAAATCTGTAATCTTTAGCAAGATATTTAGCTATTTATTTTGACTAACCTGATTTTAAAAATGAACCTTGAAGATTAAACATTTGCCTTCCACGAATAGATGTCTGACCTCTTTTGCTAAAAATTCTTCCTTTGATGTTTGTTTTGGGTTTTCTTTATTTAGCTGGGCTTGTTAATGTTGKTTTTTAACAATTCAGTGGCCAGTAATTGATGGCCAGGAGGAGCTCATGAGAGCAGGGATAGTTGAAATGCTAAATTTTCACTTGTTTTTTGAAACAACTTGTTTTTGTAATAGCCATGCTGATTTTTCATTTGTTGTGGTTGATGCTTGCACAGGAATTATTTGTGATATGATGTACATTCTTCTCTCTGATGGCCATTTCATTTCAGTCACTTTAACAACCATCCTGAGTAACAGTTCCCAATGAAAAGTTTAACTCTGTAGTTGTACCCATTTGGCATAGGGATTTTTAYAGTAAGTTTGATAAGATACATTTTTGGATAATTTCTTAACATGAGAATTAACTCTACGTGGTTTTCTTCCCAACTCTTTTTCTGGAGGCTGACACAGGGTCTCTAAAGCCAACAGAGAACATTTCTGACAAAAACATCAATCTCCAGTTGATCTGAGAATACAGCAACTATGCACCAAGACTGCTGTCAGGAAAGGGTTGTGTTCAAAACAGAATTTAAACATAACCCTAAAGTAATTCATAACAGCGGTACTCAGAAATGTTCTTAGAGCTTTTCTGAATTGAAATGGCCTCATGAATCTTTCTTCTTTAAAAAAAAACAACGCGGGATCCTAAACTGAATTCACTTGACTGGCAGGAATAACATGCCTGAGCTCAGTAAACTAAGAGCGAAGATGATAAAGAAGAAAGGAGCACGAGCATATGCTTGTCAGTGCAGTTGGAGATCCATTGATGAATTAACTGACCTCCAAACASACCAGCAGCTTCGGTGGGTTTGTGGTAAACATGCAGAATGAAGTCCTCTTGTGTGTGGTACCTACTTGTGTGGAAACAGGTCATAAACTCAATTTGTTTCCCACGCAGGTTTCTGAGAACAGATGGAAACCTGAATACTTTTATCTAGAAATAGATTACAACACCCAGACTTCAACTTGAAAACTTTTTTTCAGTTTAACTGGCTTGCAAGCAATATGGGGAGTTGAATTATTAGAAGAAACAACCAATYTGGAGGCTTTCTGGAAGCTAAATGAGGTTAAAGCTCATACTCCGTAGTGTTAAAGAAAGGAAGAGAAAATCGACAGATTTAGGCATGGGGCAAAGCACCTTGAGACTGTTCCTCGTATCTAGCAGAGAGCCTTATTTCCCATGTCTGCAAAATCTTGGACTCAAAGTGGTGGGTTGGGATGCAGCCATGACACACAAGCGTATGAATTTCTGCATGGAAATTAATACTGCTGTTCTGCTTTGCTCATAGCTGTTAATGAGCAAGTGGTTGTAGATCTCTTAAAAAATTACTGCGAGATCAGCTCTCACCTCGAAGGTTTTGGTACACCCCGAAACTTTACTTTCTTTTAACCACCGGTAGCCAAAAACTGCAGGTGCTGGAAATTTCCTTCCAGTTCCTACTGCTTTCTTCAAAGCACTTTCTGCTGACTAAAGACTTTTACCACAGTGAATTTCTTGGACTTCCCTTCAGCCTTCACTGCAAGAGGTGAACAAGTTATTGTGCAATTATTAAATATTGTGCAATTTTAAAGAGATTCTGAAGAGTGTTTGACTCTTCTATCAATATTTTCAAGGGAAAAAAGGCTCAGGCTTTTAGGAGTGAGAAAATATATATCCCCACTGATGGTCAAATTTGGATTTTTTTCAGTTTCACTTAGCTTTCACTTCAGCTTCACTTCAAGATACTACATATTCAGAAAGTGTAACTGTCCTGTTTCAACACACTCCGTGCCCCCAGTAACATCGTAAAACTACTTCCAGTATCATGTTACTTGGTGAATTGTCTTGATTACAGTTAATGTCACTATAGTTTATGAGCTCTTTCTTTTCATTATATATAAATAACACAGGAGATGGATTTGGGTTTTGGGCGGCAGAGAGGAAGAAAAGGATTACTAGTCCTGGCAATTACTACATTGAAAAGTGTCTCAAAATGGGAAGTCTGTCAGTATTTTTGCTATGCAGTATGTGATACTGTACAGATAAATTCAAAATTACTTACTTTGTGCAATTCTAGCTATACACAGCCATTTCTTTTTTTGTGAAGTTTTGCTCACGGCCCTAATCTGTACATTGTCAGTCTGTTCTTTTTCTGAGCTTATCCAAAACAATTGCATGGTCTTTCTTATAGAGATCATCTCGTATCTGTCACTTTGTCTGTACCCCTCTGAAAGAGCAGATCCTGGTAATGACCAGCGGCATAATGTTCTCTGCATCCTGCTCACCTTCCCCCTCCATAAGTGTTTTTTTAGAACCTGCAGAGGACCAGCAGTGTGCCTGGGAGGCCTGGCAGTGCTTACGTACACAGTGCTTCGGTGCTCTAAAGTGCGTGTTCCAGTGCCACATGCGGCCTTGCTAGTAGGTTCAGAGGTGAGGTGGCTTTGGAAAGGTATTACTTGGCATAATTGTATAGACATATTTAGGGTCATGTATTGTTTTCAATGCAATTGGTGTTTCAGGCTGAAGTTTCAACTGCTAGAGTCTAAAACTGCAGGTTCAGGAGACAGAGAGACCCAGAGACCAGTTGATTAATGCTCAAATCAGCTGCTGGAAGAGGTCTGCTTGCCTTTCTGTCCTTTGTGAAGAGATAGCCCCCCTGTGGACTGTAAGCAGTAAGCGTTCCTGGGTTTTCTTTAGGTGGGCCTGAGTGATTTCCATTCCCAGAGAACATCAGTGCCAATGGTAAGAGAAGAACCCAGCAGTAGTATGTAATTTATTAACAAGCTCTAGAGAAGAAGAAACCTACTTTCCATTCTTCTTCTTGAATAAAATGCATTTCAAAAAGTGCTGAGTTGCCTTGGCTTGCCTGTTCCAAGGCCATTTGAAACTGATGACCAAGTAGCCCCACAGGATGCTCTTTTGGCCTGGATTTGCACTGGAACTTGTGCCACAACGTGGGGAACAAGTTAGGCTTGCAACTTGTGAGCAGGAAACGGGGAAAATCCTAACACCCATCTCAGTTCATGAGACCAAGTCTTATGTGACTTGGAAAAGAAGCATGTCTCCTGTACCCTGTTTTAAACAAACCAACAGAAATAGTCACCCCCTCTGGAACAGTTTGCACTACCAAGTATGTGGAGCAAATCGTGCAGAAACAAAAGTTCAAGACATCCGTTCTGGCTATTTTTATGACAAGAAAACAGCCTGCAGCACTTGAAAAGTGGAGGCTAGGAAGGAATTGAGACAAAAGGACTAAGAGTGTAGGAGAAGTAAAAAGGATTAACACCAGCATCTATTGACGTTAGTCAGCATTTCTTCTAGGTCACCTCATCCCTCAGTCTTCTGTTAGCCTGGAGAGTTCTCTTTCTGGATAGAGATTGTTGTCAGGCGATTGTATCACTAATGCCATTAAGACTGCACTCCAAGCACTGAAAACGTTAGAAGAGAATCTTGATTGGTAAATGTAAGTGGAAATCTGTGCATTCCTCTGAAATCATCGTGTTTATTCAAGTGTAGTTACTTGTTTCTGGCCTTGGTGAGAATGGTGGGATATGGCAGCTCTTTGTCCAAGTGGAGTTTTAAATGTGCAGAAATAGTGCTTATTGTATTGCTTTTCATTACAGAATTTAGCATATTTCTAGATCTGAGAATAGTTACGATGTCATTAAATATAATTATTTTGTTGGAAAAAGGAGTGGTATTAAGTATTCGATTTCCCTTCCTGTGCTTTCTTCAGTTACAAACCACTGTAAAGTCCTCAAATGAAAAGAATGTAAAGAAAGGTAAAATTGGAGCTTGAAGGTTCATGTGATGAAGGTATGGTAAGATTGCACAAGGTTTTCAAGATGTAGCCCGGATCCTAAGTGATACTTCCGTGTGGGTGATCTGAGATAGCAGGGATTATGTAAAGAATTTTGTTTAAGAATGCCATTCAGCTGTTGTCAAACGGAAGTACTGGAGAACAGTTTTGCAAAGTATAAATGTGACCATTGTTTTCCTCCAGTTTTTTGCTGTTTGTGAAATGGGCAAGGCGAAAACTTGAGACTTTCATTTTGCTTGGGTGATATGCTTGGAAATTTTCTAGCCTGCAGCATTAGTCTGCAGCAGATCCCTCAACAAAACAAAAGCAATGAAGGATGACAAAATGAAAATCCACACAAAAGCATTCACTTGGAAATGTAGTCAGTGGTTTAATGTCATACCAGCTTTTCTAAATCTGGGTTTCTGCAGTACTTCTGGATAGGAATCCAATTCTGAGGTACATAGTACATTGTGATAGCTTTTCTTTATCAAATTTTAATGTGCTGTTCTAACTATATCTCACTTGTTTTACCTGCAAACTGTGGAGGATGTCCAACCCAGATGCTGAATATAGCTCAGAAGAGTCATTATTAAGGAACTTGCCCTGCCATAAAATTTAACTTACAGAAGCATAATAGCATTACATATTGCAAGCTCTGCACTGTATAAAATTGAATAAAGATTTTGTTTTTCTGAACGCCCATTTCAGTTTTGTACTGAAGGTATTCTGCAAATGCTGGGCACTGGAAGCTGCCACTTGTTGAAAGAATGATCACTTCTCTTGTTTCTTGACATGTGAGTCTTTGGGTCATGTAGCCAGCACATGTGGTAGTCACACAGTAGGGGAGGGACTTGTTGGGAGCCGTGTAGGCAAATTTTCCTTCCTGCCAGGCTCTTTTTGCTCAAGACCTGACCAGTTTTGTCTGTTGTGTGACACCCGATAACCGCAGACAGGCCAACCTGGAAGGGGATGGAGTAAAGGAGTGTCAGGCACTGCTCATTTGTGAGGGCCAGATATGATGCCTGGGACTTGGCATGTGTGCTTTGAGGAAAGTATTTTTTCAAATGTCGACACTTCAATAAAATAAAAAGTTGGGACAAATCTGAACTGTGTGTTGTGTGAATTCTATTGTGTTGTTCCTATCCAAGAGAGGCCTTATCAAAATGATGTAGGACCATGTTTTCTCTGTCAGAAAGGTTATGAAATGCCCTTAATATAAAAATGTTGTCCAGCTCATAAGAAACAGTAAGTACTTGGATGTGTTCTCACATCAGTGGGGATGTAGCAAATACGTGAGAAGTAAATGAGCTTTAACATTCCTTACCAGATAACATGAGGAGTTACCAGATAACATGAGGAGAGCACATTAAGTAAGAGCTCATAAAGGTGGATGCATTTGCCACATTTCTGGGGTGTTTACCTAGGATAAAAGATGGAGCCAGTTGCTGTGGGAGGCGGCATATAGCTAAATTTCTTGCAGAGTGGGATGCTGGTACCTTTGTGTATCAGTCAAGGCAGGTTATCACAAGCTTCATACTGGTCACTTAGAAGAGGGAGATCAATCAGGGAATCACAGCATTTGCTGTCCCCTAGATCTCAGTGTAGAAAACCATTCCTAGTACCAGAAGAGTTGCTCTATGTATGGGAGTTGGAACAAATCTTGTTTCTCCATCATGAAGAAATGCTGCATGGCCTACATTAGAGTCACAGACATAAATATTTCCTATTCTCCATTCTGAATTTGCACTCCAGGCATTGGTGCTATGCAGGCAGTAGTTACTTCCCAGACTGGGTGGGCAGTGTGGACTCGGTGAGAACACACAGAAAACACCCACTGCCTCAGGAGCCCTCCTGACCTTACTTAGACTTGCAATGTCACAGTGCACCGTTAGAAGGTAGTGCCCGTGGACGTTTAATTCACATTGACAACTTCTATTCTGTTGCGTTAGATGTGCTTTAAAAGTATGTAATTTGCGCTAAAATGTGATTATACGATCTAGTCTGCAGAGGGCAGAGCAACACCACTGAGTGTTACAGTTCAGGCTTCTGCTTCACTAATACAAGCTCATACTTCTTTTTTTCTGGAATAATGAAGGTTTACGTTCAACCGACCGAGGCTGCTTGCATTTGTTTTCTAATGGTGTAATTACAAGTGGGGTAGCCAGATCTGTGGCAACTCCATTTGATTTTTGTGTGACTTCATCCAATTGGTCCTTGACCAATACTGAAGCAGATAGTAACTTTTTTAGCTGTCAGCTAAAGAAGCATAAAAAAACGTGTGTGTGCGTGTGTGTGTGTGTGCGCGCGCGCGCGCGCACGTAAGTGTATGTATGTTTATCCTCTAACAACATCAGTGGAAGAACTAAATGATTTACTGTTCACCCTGCCCAGATTAAGTTTCCCTGAAAATGTTGTTAAGTGGTTTTGGCAAGTAGAGGTTGTGTACTTTAGGATCTCCTAATGTCCAATACAAAATTTATATAGCACATCACTCAAGATGTGAAAAGATGGCAGATCTTAAAAAGAAAATGGTAAAAGGCCAAGATTTATAAATACCAAAAAATTGTTTCTGTGTCAGAAAGCTGTGCAGAAGGCCAGAGATGCTGCAGAGCAGCCTAAGTAACTGCAGTGAGAATCGTCCAAACACCTGCATCTTGCAGTTCATCGGCCATGAGCCCCGGCTAAGGTTTTGGTGAAGAGTGAGTTTTAAAAGGTTGAGTCAGCTGCACATTTGCAAACACCCTGCCTCCCATGAACACACCCACCCACACCCACACACCCACACACAGAGGTTCTTTCTGTTTGAACATTCATCTGGTTCTTTGGGAATCCAGTAAGTGTGAATGTGCAAAGCAGATTTATAGTGGATGGAAGTAAATGTGATTTCCGATAACTGGTGAAGTTGTGTCTATTTCTGTAGAAGTGATGACGTGCTTTTAACTAGAAGCACAAACATATCTAAACCATGACACTAGAGTTTGCTTATTTTACTGGTAAAATAGGGAGTACCATCTAAATTTAGCCTAGTTACACCATAGGTGAGCGATCTCTGTAACACTTCATTTTTTACTTCCTTCCTTCCTTCCCTCTAATAGGAGAAATAGTTGAACAAAAAGTTTCAGTAGAGAAAATAGGAACAAGCAAGGCTGAGTAGCGCACTGTGAGAGGTTGCACATAGAAAAGTTTTGTGAAAACATTTTTTCAGGCAAGAAAGAAGCCATTGGTTTTTGTTTGCTTCTAAACTAAAGACGACACCTAGGTGAAAGAAACAAAAATAGTATGCTACACAGGGAAGTTCAAATGCCCACAAAAAATTGCCAAAAGCAAGGACAAAAATTCATATGGGAAGTGTCCTTTCTAGGAGTCTTTTAGGATTGCAATTCCAGGGGCTGGCCCAGAAGATGGGGGTGAATCCACGCCCCCATCCACTGCCCTTCAGTCATCCATCCCAGGAACCTGAGCTGCATAGGGAAGCAAAGTGCAGGAGGGACTTCATCCTCAGAGGGTGCCTGCTTGCTTCCACACCAGGATGCTGTGGAACACGTGAGCTGAGTGTGGTTCATTTGGGTTTGGGGTTTTCCCTCTAAAATTTGTGAGAAGGGTTTCCTGCAGTATTTTGAAACCTGCATAGGTGATAGGTTTTAGATACAAGAGCTAAGATAGTCAGATAGTATATTTAGATATTATAGTCAGATACTATACTTAGATATAAGAGCTAAGATATTCAGGGCTGCTAAAATCCTCTTAGCCAGTGGTTTATAACTGTTATTTAAATATAAGCAAATGATCTTGAAGTTTTTCATGGGAGTCAAGTGAAACTGAAACCCTTACAGCCTCAAAGCTTATACTGAAGAACTGGGAGGCAGAGGGGAGGAAGACGTTTTCATACTGGTCAAACAAATGCATAATATTCTAGCTCAAATTACCTTAAATACATCTATTTAAAAATGTGGTTGTCTACAGTGAGGGAAAAAATGTTAAGTAGCTCTTGAACAGTGGTACGATATTTATAAAGCAGCCATAGAATTTTTCAATCTTTATTTAAAGGCAAGCAATATGGCCTTACTCTAAGACAATGCAATATATGTGATTGATAGTAATTAAATACAGTGAGCATACATCTTTCAGCCACTGCAAAGAAGCTTTGGAATAGTCAGCAATCTGACTGTGCTCGGAAGCCCATGTCCTGACCGCCCCGATGTAAACAGCATTCACAGGAAGGGGGAAGCAGCTACCAGAGGCAGGAAGGTTGAATTTAGCATCAAACTCCTTATCTAGGCAGAGCAGGCTGCTCAGGATGCTAGTAAGAAAAAGTGTACAAATCGCTACAGCAGACTGTGATAGCTGCCTGGCCCTTCCTGGGAAGACCATTCACATCGATGTAATCAGGGTACAATCTTGCGCATGCAGATGGGTTTAGGAAGAGATTATATCCTGGGGCCGATTATCCAAAATAATGCTTACCACGGTGTATTACGGTCTCAGTCAGTCTCGGTTACCATCACTTGCAGGAAGAGATTGATCTGCATGCTGAAGTAGGAGGGTGTGTATCTTTTAAAAATAAAAACTTTATCATAGAAGGAGTTATTATTAGTCTTATTAGATGTAAAGAAACATAAGCCTTTCCTGAATCTTAATACGCACTGCAATATCTGGTTTAATTTTTAGATTATAGGTTTTATATCGGAGCTGGCACAGCTCTGGTTCCAACACTTTATAAACCAATAAAAGTTGTTGCAGCATTGTTTTAGGTGCTTTGAATCAGTGAGGCATCTTGTTTACAAGTGCAAGATAAGCGGCTTCAAAACATTCTTGGCAATGTAATCGTTGCTCATTAACATATGATGCCCAATTTCCTTTTGATTTCTGTGTATACCTTGGGAAATCCATCTGCTCTGAGCCTACAGCACAGCAAGGCACCATTCAATCAATACATGCTCCTCAGTGGCTGAAAGGAAGAGTTAACACAAAATTGTAGCGTCCTCTGCATTGATTTTCCTATGAATGATGACACCCATTTCTCCTGTCTTCCCCAAAGTATACTGCAAAATTATTTCAGATTTTCTCAGAACTTTATTCAAGCTAAGATTGAGACCTGGAAACACTTTAAAGCAGGTTTTTAGTTGCATCTTCCCACATATGTCTGAAACACCTCTTTTCATTTTTTTTTCCATGCTAGATATATATTTAGTTCAATTCCAGTAAGGAAGGCTGGAAACAATTAAACTATGAAAAAGGAGAGTGGTATAAAAGAGTCTATCCGTGTCCTGAACAGCAATAAAATATATCTGTCCTGCGTAACTGCAAAGAGAACATTCTGGATTTGAATTGCTAAAACAAGTTAAGCCAAGAAGATGTTGGGGTCCATCTGTTCTGCTAGCTCAATGTGGGTACCGCACATCACCAATCTCCTGAGCACAGGCAGACACGGTGACACAGCCGTCAGCAGTCTTAGCACCGAGTATCCAGCCAGGTGCTTCACGCCAGGGTTGTGGCAAAAGATTTTTGCAAAAGATTTTTTTCCCCCATGGTATATTGGAAATCCCTCCTAAAACCTGGAGAGCATTACTTCTTTATAAAGAATATGTTTGTAAAGTGGATAATTTCCAGATGTCAAATGGTTTCTCAGACCTTGCAATAACAATTCACTACTCAGGGTTCTCGGCCAGCGCTGGGCATGTGGTTACCTTGGGTATTTTCAGGATCCATCGTAAGGCAAATGACACCTTTAAAAAGGGGAAAAACAAACAGCCTAATAGGCACCTGACAGCAGAGAGCACCTCATCAGGTTTGTCCCAACACATTCTCACGTCATTGTTCGGTAGGGTAACAGGCCATAAAAGACTGAAGCAGCTACTTTCCTTTTCTGTCAGATGTTGCAAGTTACTCATATTTCCTGTTCTGCTATTTAAAGGACTAAGGGCTGAAAATGGGAGTTCATTAACTTGTCTGAAATGAAACATTTTCCTGTCTTTCTACAGCCACGTTCGAATGAGTGACATAAACACAGGCCTGGAAGACATCTCCGAGGAGCGGGTAGTGCCTTCTGCTCTGAGACAGGACTACCCGTACTGGAAGCTCAGGCTGAACCCCGGTGGAGGTTGCCACCAGAAATCTCCCTCCAGTCTGCAGGGGAGCTGGATATAGTACACGTCAAAGAAAGAGAGACCGGGAGTTTCCATGCCAGCTGCCCAGCGGGTCCCAGGAGGGACAGGAGGAACATCCCTCCCTCCCTGCTGCCTGATGGGTTGGGCTGGATTTCAGCCAAGAACAGAAGTACGTGGGAGAACGCGGGAGAATTTCAATAAGCTAACACCACTGGTATTTAGGCACCAAATCCCTCTCTGTATTTTTGACAGTCTCCCCTTAACTGAGCACATTCACACTTCAACCATTTAAAAATAAAACGTTGCTTCCCACACTTTTTTCCTTTCCTGTCGGCTGTTGTTTTCTTTACAGACTTGAAACTATGCTTATTCATTCTTCAGAAGAAATCTTATCTCAGTCTGGACAGCCTGGGAAAAGCTCAGGGCACGCTTGCAATGCAAACTTTGAGGAAGTAAATTTAGTTTCTCAATGAGTCTAACCAATTCAACTGTCACGTTTGACAACCATCCTTCTAAACTTCTGATGGAGAGAGCTTGCTGCTCTGGGACGTGCAGTCTAGTGCTGCGGGCCCTAACGTAGCTTTGCGCCCCAGGAGGTCACAGGCCACATCTGAGAGGCCCAAGAAGGGTAACTAAGAAAAGCAAGTCTGTTGTCAGCAGCCTTAAATTTGCTGTGCTGGAGTCTGTACTGCTGGGGAAAAAAAATGTAAGGGTTTGCAGATTGAAAGAAAGGTCTGAGAGCAAGGCCGCAAGTCAGGCAGCAGCAGCTGTTGTGTTTTTCCAAGTACAAAGGCAAAGTCTTCCTGAAATGCAAAGCTGTTTGCAGGAAAATCTTTTCACTCTAATATAGTCTGACTCAGCACCAGTATGTAAATTACAGACCATGAACATACTTGTGTACAAATATCCTCACGTGAGTTCCTGCCATCCGGGTAGGTGTGGGTGAGCACTGAGGAGCCTGCTTACTGGAAAAGCACACCTGAGGAGCTCCCCTCGTTCTGCTGATTATACTCYAGGAAGCTTTGATGTACAGCACGAACCCATCCTGCCAACTCCATTTTTTCCTTCGTGCACCTTAAATGCAAAGAAAGGGGCTCCCAGCAGGAGCTCCTCAGTGGTTGCTGCCAGAAGAGTAGCAATGGGTTTGAAAGGTGAAGGAGATGGAGGATGCTGCCTGGGAGATGAAAGCCAGCAGAGATCCTTCCACACGTCCTCCTCCCCTAAATCCCACACAGGCAGCAGGGATTTGGGGCTCTACCTTGGAAGAGGAAGGAGCCTGTCAAGCCATGAGTGTCCTGAGCCTGGGGAAGGCAGACACCGCAGCCGGAGAGTGGGGGAAGAGGAGAGGGAGGAGGCAGGCTGCACTTATTTAAAAGTTCGGGGAGTTCAGACAATGAGTAGTCACATGCATTACTTACCTTTAAAAATCTCTCCATAAACTGCTAGCCATTAAAAAAAAAATTTAAGGATCCCACCTCTTAGTGAGGAAAGCAAAAAAAGATAAAGAACGTAAGAATTAGAATAAGCTACAGCCAATTAGAATAAGCTACAGCCACAGATTTAAATCAGTGTAAATAAAATGTGGTCCTGACCCAGAGATTTTTACATCTTATAGCCTTGAGAAATTATCTTCATTTGATTCATAAAATAAATCAAAATGATGCAAACAGCRTCAGGAACTTAATAGTTTTGAGAGGAGTTGATGCTAAAATAAGGTACCCGGGCGCTGAAATGCCTCCCAGCAGGGCGGCCTGACGTGTGGTTGTGTAATGGGGATAAGTACAGTATTTCTTTGGAGCATTAACCTGAATTAAAGGATGAAATGGCTGGGCGGCTGGGCAGGGATCAAGCGACACTCCTGGTCACTGCTGGTAAGTATTAGAGAAATTGCAAGACCATCATTTAAATATGGAAACTCTCACTGAGGAGCGCAGCAGTTTTCTTGCAAGGGATTTCTTCTCCCTGCGGGACCAGATCGGCTCTCAGGGCAGCCACGGCTGGGGAGGAGGGGGTTCAAAGAGGGGTTCAGCATCCCCACCCCATCACGTCTGCACCCAGCGCTTGGAGGGCACAGCTCCAGTCTGTCCCTGCTTACCCTGCGGGCTGCAGTGGCTCTCTGCAGAGCCGAGCAGTGCTTTCCAGGGACGGCAGCTGGACAAAGCCTTAAGGACTGATGCAAAACCAGTTTATTGTGTCTATTATGCAGCTGCCTCGGGAGTTACATACCTAAATCCCTGTGCATCATGGTGGGGGAATGCTCCCCGCGCAATGCTGCTTGTTGTCAGTAATCCTCTCAACTCGCTGCTCAAAACACAGCACGCGGCAGTTGCTGCCGCGCCATGGAAAAAACGTGGTATGCACCAAAGTCACGTAGAGCCTGATCTTCATCTGGGGTCAGGCCGTGTAAACCAGGGCRATGCCTGCCGCAGCCGGTCCATCCCCATCCCACTGGAGGCATTCCTTCCCGTGAGAGTAGAGGCAAGGCCACACACCGACRGGAGGCACCGCTTTAAATCCAGAGCCCTTCAACAGGATTATTCCAGATTTTCCTTRGGGAGCTAAAATTTGAATTTAGCCAATAGCACGTACAGAAATGCCATTTGTTTGAGTTAAATCCACCGGCTTTCCTTCAGTTTGAGAGATACCTCCAAGGAACAAACCTCTCCACATGCTTTGCAACTTGAAAATGGATTTTAAGGTGCTACTGCCTGCGTAGGACCTGTAACAAACTGTGCCCTTGCAGAACTGCCTTGTATCTGGCAAACAACACTGCTAGCATCAGCACAAACTTCACCCTGTCATCTCCATGATAACATGCTAGATAGGCTAGGCTTACTGCAAAGGCTGCCCACCGGGGTGGTATTAGCCTTCAGTAAAGGTAAGATTGGTCCTCGTGTAAGTGTATTTTTAAAGCACATTTTCAAATTATAGAAAAATTACAGTCAAAGATCTTGCCCACTAGATGAGGATTTTGAGGCTCCCAAGCGTTGGCTTTCTCCTCACTGTATCAGCAGCCCCCGGTCTGCCAGCTTTCCTCTGCTGCTGATGTTAATACAGCTCCATCATTTTGTTGCAGTTACTTTCATGCTTATAACTTCTTGATGGGATGAGCAGGGCTGGCACACACATATCCCCTCAACCATCACCACTGCTAGCTTCTGGGGGGCTTCTGCTCTCAAAACCAGTTCCCAGAATTGCAACAGAATAAGGCCTGAGTCAAATGGTGTTAACATGTAATGGCACACTGGAAAAATCTTCCTTTGCCACTGAATAAAGGCAACATGAAGACATTTGGCTGATGTGTTCCTCTAAACTGATCATGTGTCTGAGCACTAAAACATCCTATAACTAGGCAAGGCAAGCTGGCTCTAGGACAGCTTCCCACTAGGACCGGTTTAACGTGTGCTGGGGAACAAGTGACAGTGACTTCGCTTGGTTTGGAGCCAGCTGGTTACATCAAACCAGCTGGGATGATTTTGCATCAGCCCTTTCAGCTCTGCCTAGAGTTAGGAAGCCAGAAATAAGAAGAGTCATCCAGACTTTGATACTCTCCTAAGAAAACTAGTTTAAGAGTCATACCTCAGGAGCTTATCTAAATGTAGAATTGCATTAATTCAATGGAAACAATTAAACTAATTGAAGCTTTTGCAAAACACTGTGCACGTACTCCCGCGTGCATTTTAACCAGGTGTCTTTCATACCTGCCTCCACCATCGCTTGCTCCAGTGGTTTTCAGTGTGTGCTTCCTCCATCTTCAGACAGGTCACAAAAAATAACTGGGAAAAGCAGTTTGGCAGCTGATGTGAATTCCTCTGGGGTAAGCACTGGAAAGTATCTGGGTGAACGACAAATTAAAGATCAAAAAAACACCAGCTTCTTTAGTTAGTTAAATGTACATGTAGCTAAAGCCTGGGGATGAAACCCACCGCTCTCTCRGACGACGATGCCTTGGGAGCGATCTGGCCAGCCGTACTGCAGCACGGAGCAGAGGTGCGTGGCAGCGCACTCGGTGGAGACCGAATAGCTGCAAAGTGGGATCCCACCCTGTCACTTATTTTCCCCATGCTGGTTGCTTCGAAAATAAAAAATCACAGCCACTCACCGCCTCACCTCTGCTAAGCCCGTGCTGCTCAGGTCTGCTGTGATTTCCAGAGCATCGCTGGCCAGCTGCAAACCTGGTCCTTGGGCGACCAATCCCCAGCACACACAAGGCACTACGTGGCACTGCCCTTCCCACTGTCCCCTGCCAACAGATGTGCTCCTACACGTAGGACTGCAGAGATGTCCCCGTGCCGCTGCGGTTTGGCGTTACAGGGAGCCCTCAGCCTTGCTGGCAGGTGGCAAGTTGAACCGAGCTGGCTCTTTGGAGGAGATTTTGTGTGCGTGATTTCTTGTTCAGTAGTTCCCACAGCTAAAATACAAAATATTGAGGCTGAAGGGTTTAGAGTCTGTGTCCATGCTACAATGCTCTGATTATTTTATAGAATTATTACTGTGTGCACTTCAGATCCCCTCTAAGGCAAATTCTGGGGTAGACACATGGTGGGAAGGAGAAAGGCTTACTGGGGTTTCATCCCTTTTCATTCTTTAAACCACATTTTCAAATTATAAAAATCATATCAAGCATCTGATTGGATCCCAGAACAGAGCTGTTCTTCTTAACTGTTTAACCTTTAGAAATAAATAGAGATACATTATAGATATCTTCTGCCCACTGAAATGTCCATTCACTTACCGTACACTCACCACTTTTTCAATTTGATGAAGTTTTTTTAGGAACTGTTTTTGCAGAGGCAAGAAAGTAGCATAAATAATCAAGTAGACTTTCATTGTCTTTACCTGCTTGTAAATTAGTGGTCTTTGACTACATGTTTAACAACCATCACTCCTAGATACATCAGTTATAGCTGAACCAATTGATATGCTTAAATGTAGCTAAGGAATATGGGAAATAGAGAGGGAAAAATCTATCAAGAAAGAGAAACTTTGGGGTGTTTGTGTATGTACATGTCCTTTTACCAAACTGGTATTTAGATATCTCATAAAAGAGAGAGTCTGGAGCAAGGAGCTCACCTATTCCTGCAGTTCTTTAACATTCGTTTAAAGCATCATGCATTTAAAACACAAGAGGATCACCTCTATAAAGCAAATATCAACCTGCAGATGTTTCCTCTGGTCAGTGAAAGCGCCTGAAGGTCACAAACATTTCTTTTGCCATTGGAGCAGACGGGCATTAAGGCAGGTGAGAGACTGCTTATTTGACACAGAAGTAATCTATCAGTGGCTGTGCTGCCACTACCACCCCCATTTCACCCGCAGGCACTTGGCGGGGGAAAACGAGATGCTGCAATGAGGAAAGGTGACACTGAGGAGCACGGAGCATGACTAGCAGCCAAGCAGTAGACAGGAGACTGAATGTAACTGATGAAGAAGCTTGAGGAGGTAGCACATGGCAGAGAAGAAGAGCTGAAGTGTGCATGGGAAGTGCAGGACTGATCTGCCTTTCCAGAGGAAACACAGGGAGGGATGGGGGCAGATATTTGTGCAAAGGAGACTGCAAGGGACAGTGAYGACGCGGCACGGCAAAGGGTGACATAAATGCCCTTGGAGAGGACCACTGCGCCAGCAGCACTGGCCAGAAGAGGAGCTGCTTCATGTCCACGGCAGCAGCTCAGGAGGAGCAGGCGAAACACTGAGGCGCTGACCCCTCGGGTGAGGGCTGGCCGTTGCACGGTACCTCCTCACCATGCTGAGGTCTCTCAGCCCTTGGCCAACACATCCCTCCTCTCATCCTGGACAGGGCTTTCCATTTATAGGGTCAGGCTTTGACCTTCTTACTACCCTTCCTCTCATTTTTTAACTACCACAATACAGGGCGTCAGCAGTAAGACCTGGAGGACTATCCTGCCCTCATTTCGGAGGGTGAAGAGGAGACACAAGGACTTGTCTGTACCGCGTGCTCTTTCCTCCTGCATTAGATGGATATTTCTAATTCAGTGGCTATCAGAAACTGGGAAGGGGTGTTAGCAACTGATAGTGTAGCTGCTCTTCTCCAGCTGCCTGAAAGAACTTAGGTACCAAAAGGGAAATTAAGAAAAATTAGGCACCTATTTCCAAAGTCCCCCTCTGAGCTCCCTTCCCTCACTCCAGCAGCTGGAGACACACTGCGAGCAAAGAGCAGAGGGGCACGGCCACATTACCGCATGCTTTACCAGGGCATTGCACAAGCCCAGAGGTGCTTCCCTCCCACATCCCAGCCATCAGAAGGTTTGAGCTACCTCCAGTTGTTGCTTGTGCAGCTGCACAAGGGCAATGCACAAGCTCTTTCCATCCCACCAAACAGGGTAAAAAAGGTACTTTTAAATGTTGCAATTTTAAATTTGCAGACATTTCTTTTCCTTGCAAAAAAGCATGGAGAATGCATTTTTGCTTCCTATAATCGGTGTCAGCTAAGTGCCCCCCTTGTCCTCTTCTCCTCCCTGGGGCCCCAGAAGTGATGCTGTTCCTCTTGGCACTTGTGTGCACCTCTCCTGCTCTCGGTCATTGGCTCAATGGCTGTCTCCAAACGGTGACTTTTCCGAGAGTCCTGTAGCCACACAGCCTGCACAGGGGAGTCCTCACTGAATCTGACCACAAGGAACAGGGCACTCAGAGCAGAAAGTCCATCTAGGACACAGCGGGATGCATGGCCCATGGGATGCTCTGCCGACCACTGCTTGCTTAGACGTTGACACTGCGGCAACTTTGGAAACAGCAACTTTATGAACATGCTGGATGAATTATGTACAGGTTTGAGCTATTTCTGATTCCCACTGGGAATACTCAGCTTGCAGAAGAAAAGCTCAGGTACTGCAGGAATGAGAAAAGCCAAAAACCCTAAGAAGCTACGGATCTTTGTTCATGACTTTGGTGCCCTACATTGCATGGAGATCCCATCCCTGCTACAAGCAAAAACAGGATAATCAAAAATGTGAGGCGATCAGAAACGTGAGGTGAGTATCCCACTAAAAGAGAAAATAAAAGCCAGAGCCTGGCCCTTTAAACCCCACGTGTGCCTCTGCCAGGAATGCCACGGCACTGCCAAACACCGGGAGCAGCAGGTAATAATACCCTTGCCTGTATAACACCATTTTCATTGCTTTTTTTTTTAATTTAATCAAAACCTAAGCTCTGTTCTGAAACACCAGACTGCTGAAAAACACCTTCTAGTCCCACAGGGTGTTCATTACCAGGCAGGTGGGTGTAAAATGGCACCTGGCACTGTGGGGCCTGAAGTGCCCTTTTCCAGTAGATGCTGCCCACCTGCCAGACCAAAACCGCCCCCGGACGAGGCGTCATGGAGCTGGGAAAAACCACCTGCTGGGCTGGATCAGGCCCTGCTTCTGGCTGGGGTTGCTCATCAATGCCTCTTTCAGAGAAGCAAGTTTAGCACGAGACACCCGAGCAAACATCCCTGCGTTTCCAGGCTATTTGCATGTCCCGGGGTTTCCAGATGTCGCTCCCTTGCCTCTGCAGGTGCCCCCAGCTTGGCAGCACCCCCCTTCACACACCGCAGAAGTGGGACTCACATCTTTACCCAAACCCGCGTGCTTTAGAGTGGTTTTGAAGCAAGTTCAGACTCACAGGTACTGACTGTGCCGGTCCTTGATGCTTCAGCTGCTCCGATCTGCTCAGAGACATGAGTGCTGCTTTTTTTCATCAGGGAAATGGCTGTAGCAAAAGAAAAACTATCGTTCCTTTGGTTTTCTTCCCCTCTCAAGAAGACTTTCAAAAAGCAGAGTTTCTATGGCTTCAGCCTCAAACCCTTCTAAGGTATCTTTCGACCGCAGCTTCTGCAATGGCTTGCGTGTGCCACGGGCGCTTGGCAGGGCAACGTTCGCTGGCGGCTGCATGGGGAATGCRAGGTGCTGTACTTAGGTTCCCATTTTCTGGGTAAGTAAAGACATGGCAAACAAGGGACATTCCTCTGGGCTTGCAGGACCTGCCCTTCGTCCCCACTGGTGAGCCCCTCGCCCCGTGCCCTGAGCTGCCCTGAAGCTTTTATAAAGCTYGTGCCTTTGCCAGTGTGGGACATCACTAGTGTAAATATTAAGAGAGGCGCTTTGGCCCACTCGGAGGCTCTGCAAAGCATCTGTACGGCAGAGCTGCCATGGGTTCCTCTTAAAGAGCTATGGAATTGATTTTTCTTGTGGTAATATGTGACTTGAAGGGGGTAACGCTGGGGAGGAAAGTCTGCATGTTTGGAGACGACTGTAAAATCAGATGTGCCTTTGACACATGTCCAAAGTGAGTTCGGTCCAGAGAGGCCCGAGCATCCATACGGGCCAAAATGGGGGACCTTATTTCCCCCACTGGAGAAGCTCATTTGGTGATGGGGGTGGGCAGGGGATGCCAGTGAGGGGCAGGCAGCAGGAGGCTGCAGCCAGCCGCCACTCCCTGTGCCATGAGTTTAATAACCTGGTTTTCTGTAAGCGCCATGGAAGACCAAAGACTGAAGATACGTGTTTGCCATGCAGCCACGTATGTATTGCAAGCTCTGAGGGAGCGAAACTGCACCCTGGTCTGGCCCTCCTGCCTGTGCTGCCAGGCAGCGCCCACCCGGGGCTCRGCACCATCCTCATGCCCTGTGGGGACAGGACGGGGACCGGGAGCTGACACCAATGCCATGCAGCTCCTCGCCCCAAAGTGCCTGGAGGAGGGTGACGTGGGCTGGCCCCATGGCCCCATGCAACTGCCCAGGTAGCTCCGGCTCTCAGCCGGCCCCCGTGTCACATGTGCCCGGCTCGATGGCCACGATATTTAAAATTACCACTACCTTCATGCTGAGACCACAGGATCTTCCCCGAGATCCAGCGGCGTCCCCTGCGTTTGTAGGTCCGGCTGAACGTGAGCTCCATGAAGCACGTGCCGCGCCAGTTAGTGCTAATCACTGTTTACTCCCTGCATCCCTTCCTATCTGCCCACTTGAAGCAAGTTAAAATAAATGAATAATATTTAAATCAATAGTGCATTTGTGATTCCTAGTAATTTCCCTTGAAGTAGTTATGACGAGCGCATTAACTGGTACTAATTCATCATGCTGCTTGTAATTTGGCCAGGATTCAGACAGGAGAACCTGTTTTCATAGCAGCTAATAAACGGTGGTTTATTGCTGCCCTACCRGGTGTCCCGTAGCTACAGCCTCCTTCCCAGCGCAGAAGCCATGAACGTCTGCTTTTCTTGGCACACGCTTTTGGTTAGAGAGACGATACTTTACAAATAGGCCAGGCTGGTTATGATTCAGCCCTAACCACCACAAACAGTCTTTCTGTTTCATCAAGGGAAAACCAGGTGGAGCAAACATCAACCCATCAGTTCCACCTAACACCACACAGTTCAGGTGCATTAAATAGCACCTGGAGCCCAGGGATGTGTTCATAGGCCTTGCCCTAAAACTCAGTGCAGGGTTAGGAAACCAAATTATACCATGACCTTGCTTATGCATCATGCCTACAGCCGTTTCAGGTTACGCAGGCGCCCCATGCTCCTGGGGTTCCCGCTGAGACCGGACCCGCAGTGGGGACTGGTCCAGCAGCACTGCGGGCTCTGATGCAGCCCCAGGAGTCAATGGCAAAATGGGGAGCCGAGGGAAAAGGGCTGCAAGAGGTTGGCAGGATCCCCAGGTCCACACAGGCAGTCAGGCTCTGCGCTTACCCCGCCTCAGCAAGGCAGGAATTAAATTAAAACCTGGCTTATGAAGGCTGTGTGGGCTCTGCTGACTCATGCCGGGATGTCAGATGAGGGGGCTCACCTTGTTAGCCAGAGAAATGGCAAGGCTGGGAGAGGAATCCAGGGCTGAGATTTCCATCCTGCTCTTGCCAGCACACCCAAATGCTGGAAGGGAACATGCTCACCTGGCGAGCAAGTGGGATCYGCTTACAGGGACAGCAAGGGGATTTGCTCATCAATGGGCACCTGTAATTTGAAAGGCTTGTCCTGGTGTGGGCAAGGACAGGAGGCACATACCCCTAGGGGATGTGGGAGAGCTTGCCAAGTGCCTCCTATGGCTAACGATGCTAAGTTTCTGCTAAAACCATCAGCAGCAAAATAGCTAATAGCTAATTATTAGCTAATATCTAATAGGAAACATAGCTAATAACTTAAGCACTGAAGAAAGATAATTGGGTTTGATGGTCCCAGTCAAGGTTGTATCAAGACGTAATCAGCAATGACCCCCT
Source organism: Phoebastria nigripes (assembly GCA_035582835.1). Taxonomy (NCBI): domain Eukaryota; kingdom Metazoa; phylum Chordata; class Aves; order Procellariiformes; family Diomedeidae; genus Phoebastria; species Phoebastria nigripes. Next base: position 270,427 of record JAYKAV010000511.1, on the reverse strand, counting down.
GAGCCAGATACCCTGGGGTTGCCAGCAGTGGGTTTGGTTTGGGTCTGCCTGTGTCACTGCACAGCAGCACCGTCCATGCCCCGCAATGCGCTGGAGCATCCCTATCCTACCCTCCGCCCACAGCAGCCAGCTGCGCTTCATGCCTTGATACCGAGCTGTCAGGCTGCGAGGAAGGCAGGTCAGCCTGGAGCAGGAGGTATCGCAAGGTCCTTGGGTTAGGTCTGGCTCTCCTTCCCTGCAGGAACAGTCTCATCGATGTCAAGTGCTTCTGGCTGTTGTAAGAGAGAAGCAAGTCCTGGTCTGTCCGCTTTTGCTCACTGCTGATGATGCACCGCCATGCAGCAATGGCAAATCTTGTGGGTGTCCAGCCACGGGCTCAAAATTAAAAAAGCCTCCCATCTCCCCGGCACGGGTGCCAGGCGACCCCTCCAGCACACCACACTGTGAGGCCCAGCTGCGCTGGCAGTTGCATGGCCACGGCACTGAGCCCGATCCTCCCTGTGTGCAGTCAGATGACAAGCCACCACCGCCAGCGGGCAGCATGTGGGGACTGTCCCAGAGGAGCTGCTGTTTGGTTCCTTGCTCTCCAGCATTTCAGAAGATGCTCTGTGAAAGAAGGTGTTACTTTTTGGATCCAGGCTGGTTTTACTCACTCAATACTCCTTGCAACTTCAGGAAGATTGCAAGCAGGCAGAAAATTGCTGGGGAGAAAACACACATATAACTTTGTCTCGTAAAAAGATGGCTGCTCTGTGGCCTCAAACAATCATTTCGCTTGGTATCTCTGTACTCAAAACCCTGGCGAGCAGCTGTGCAAAACAGGCTGCAGATGCTCAGACGGGTGCTGCGAATTTACAGCCATTTGGTATTTAGCCAGGCCCCAGCTTGTCCTTGGCCAGTGGTCAGTCACCTAACGATGACAGCTAAGTCAGGCCTGAATGTTAGAAACTGCATTTTGATTCTCTACATGCTTCATCACACCATCAGAAACCACGTCTTTATTTTTTAAAAAAACGCAAAAGCAAACCACAAATATGACTGGTATGTTTTAAAGTGGGTGGGAGTAGTTTATCACACACTAATAAAGACTCACATTCTTTCTCCAAGATGCAGCTAACTTCACATTAATTATACTTGGGCATCTCCCCGCTTTCCCAGGCACAGGTCTCATCTAAACCCCTATTTTCTCTGTTAGCGGCACAGGGCAAGGCTAGGGCTGGCCCTATGCCAGGGGGTGAGAAGGCGGTGTTTTATAGTCTGAAAGGCTACAGAAACCAAAAGCTTCATGCATTTTCTACCACGTTATCCCGATTTTCTGCTGTAAACTCCGGAGGAGCCTCATCCCTGCAACGTCTTCTGTAAGCCGAGTTTTTGCAGCAGATAGCTCGCTTGGTCAAATGACTAATCGGCACTTTATCCCTGTGGGTAGCGGCACGAAGGCAATCCTGCACCTCTCTGAGGGGCAGGCAGCGTTTGCTCACCTCTCCAGCACCCTTCATGCTCCATGGTTGGGCTGTGCCTGTTAGTAGCTCTGTGCCCACAGCAGCCCCATTGCCCAGCTATCTCCCTCTCCCCATCACCCCAACCAGCAAAGGGCTGATTGCAAGCAGCAGGATGGCCAAGGATGGCCAGGATGGCCAGACACCAGCATGCACCCCAAAATCATACATGATGAAGAGCTAGAAAACACGTGTCTCACCTTAGCRAGGGGGTGCCTGCTGGGGTGACTTGGGGTGCAGGGAGACACGTCTGAGCTGCTGGCTGCCCACATGGTTACAGAAGAGCTGAGAAGTGCACGTTCTTACTGCTTTTGAAATAGAAAAATCAGATCCCAGAAAATTTCTGTTTCAGTTAGGATGTTTAAGTGGTTTTTAAGCTGTCCGGAGGGAAAAGGGCTGCTCGAACCAGGGGGCTTGGCTTTTGATATGAGCCGTGCTGGTGCTGGTGCTGGGCTCCACTCGAAGTACGTGATGGGAAGCTGAAGGACAGGGATCAGCATGGAAAGGAGACACACTCACACTTGGGCAGACTCTCGTGCTGAGGAGCAGGCCCACACCCAGTCTCCAAACACAAAACAGGGCTGGGAGCTCGCAGGATCCAGCCCTTGGTCCTGATGGCGCCAGGGACTCCACGCTGTGCCCAAGCACCTGCAGCCRGAGCAGAGACCAGCAGTGCTGGCAGGAAGAGACAGGGCAGGGACTGCATCAGCACCAGCCCCAGAGGAGCACCAGACCATCTGCTGCATTAGAATAGATGAGCAAAAGTGGTCCTTGGTGAAGCCACTCCAGCTTCCCTCTCAGACTGTTTTTATTAGCAAATTATTACTAATTTTTACATTATCACTTTCTACAAAACTATGGCTTTGTTTCCTCCTGCCTGGGGGAAGGACCACCCCACCAAAAGAAACATCCAGCAGGACAAGAGTCATCCCAGACCAGCCTGACAACATCTCAAATCCTGGTTCTTCTTTTTTTTATACCCATTTTACCTTCTTGTTCTCTAATTTATCTTCCCTTCCTCTTTCTTATCTCACTTCCAGGCCTTTCTCTCCCTTTTTTCCCTTTGCAGCCCCTTCCCTGGCTGTCCTCCCCTACCTTTTTGCAGCATTGCAGGGAAAACCGTCACCCCTAAACGTGGCTGCTGGTACTCGGCAGTGCAGATGATGGCCTCATGTGTCCCCCATGTAACCCTTACCTTGCAGGCTCAGCAGCTACATTGCAGGCTCACAGCTCTTCCCTGTCTGCTGGGAGCAGTTGAAGGCACTTTCTTGTCCTTGGCAGGAGCCCACGCAGTGCCTCCAGCAGCGAACACACCACCAGCGGCCACCCGAAAGGGAAGTGCTGGGTTTACCCAGGCCAGCCCCAGCCCTCCGCTGCCAGAGCTTTGGCAATGAAAGATGCTCCTGAATTATTAAGCAAGAAGAGGGGGCTGCCTTGCTTAGAGGGCTTGTACTTTTAGGCCATTACACCATTTGCCACAGAGGCCAAGGGTGAGGTTTTGATCCAGGGAGGAGAATCGGAGTCGAGGAGAGTGGAGATGCACCCACACAGCGGGATCAGGCTTTGAAAAGGGTTTCAAAGCCACTAGCTACACCGTGGTTTAACCAGGAAAGATACCAACCAAAGCTGCCAAATAAAAGAGAAGATAAAAAGCAGGAGCAGGGTAGCACCTTGCACAGAGTTGCCATCTCTCAAGAATTCAAAGATCACAAGTCAACACTTAAAAAGCAAGAATTTACATATAATACACTTGGGCTCTTTATTTCTCCTTCAGATTGGGAGCCTTTAGGGTTGTGTTTCAGTTTTCCTCCCAAACCACTTACTGCATAATGAAACCTGACATTTTGATGTACTTCATGTTACTCCGGGGAGGTGGAGCTTTAGAAAAACACCAAATATATCAAGAGCCGGCAGCACCGCTTTCATTGCCCTCTGCAGCCGGCTGCAATGCTAATAGTCAGCGAGAGAGCCCCTCCACTGCGGGCTGCCGGAGCAAATTAACCATCCTGACTTCTCTGCTGAAGGGGAAAGCTGTGCAGTGTTACCAACCCAAAAGAAATTACAGCAAAACGTGAGAAGGGCTGAATCTGGTTGGGAAGGAAATTAATGACCAGCCGCATCATTTGACCCCACCGCTTTGAAGGAAGCACAGCTGAAGCAACAGGCCGCCCTTGCGCCAGGTAACGTTACAGCATTGTCCCGGCCGTCTGCAGACAGGCACCCAGCCTTGCTTTGTGTTAGGAAAACACAGCGCTGTATCGCTAACCAAAAATGAATGCACAGCGCTGCTGAGGGGCTCTGCATGCACGGCCTCCAGCCAAACTCTTGTCTTCTCTGAGGGCTCTTCACATTCTTGGTTTCTCATCCAGTTTGTGTTTCGATGCTCAGAGGTACGGTTTTAGCCAGGTCTTCTGAGGAAAGCAAGCCTTCTTTCTTACACTGCACACGCACGTGCCTAAACAGTATTTGAACCTGCTCACCATATTTTAACATAATTTGATAAGGAAAATAAAGAAAAAAAGGTAGAAGCCTTGAAGCCTGAGGAAGTCTTGTGAAGACAGAGAGAGCGAATAAAGATCTTGCCGTCACCCTCATGGCAGGACAGGCTGATAAATGAAGCTGGCTTGCAGCAGGCGTCAGGGAATCCCACAGCAGAGCGCGCCCCCAGAAACCCATCTCTCTTGGTTCACACAGCTGCCTGTTTACAGCACTTCTGTAAAACTCTTGCTACRGACAGTTATAGTGTTTCAGAAACACATGCAGCATCTCTCTCGTCCTGTGTGGCAATCACGTTACAAATGGCGGCTCTGGCACTACGTATCGGCTACACGGTACCAGAGGGGCTGAAGGGTTCAATGGAGAAAGACCCTGGGGGATACGGTGACTCTGCACGATGATCAGCAGATGCCCCCTGCACCACGGAAAGCACGGCGTAAGTGAGGTTATGGCAATGAGCAGGTTTCTCTGCGTGCAGCACGGTCTCCCTGTGATGTTCTCCGTGTCTAGGTGCCTACTCGGTTTGAATCATGAGCCTCCTGACTGATTTCCTTCCACGATAAGGCTTTTAATAACTAACTGCGTATACAACAAAGTAAATATTCAGCCAGCTCACAGCTAGATTGCAGATCAAATATCTTCAAATCTTTCTTCTTTCCCTTTTAAAAACAAAAACCCACACATGCAGCCTGCAGGGGAAAAGATTGCTCGCTTAGCACTTCCCTCAGCTCATCAGATAAATAAGCAACTACCAGTTTTGTACGTTACAAAAAATAGGCGAGGCAGCTGCTCCGCAGCATACCGTTGTAATGTGATGGTGAAGAGCAAGATGCCTGCTGAAGTCTGGCTCCTCTCCTGTGATGGCTCTTTAGCTCTGTCCTCCAATCCAGCACACTGGCATGCCGGCAGGGGCTGCCCGAGCTGTCTCTGGCCGGGACAGGGGGTAGGTGCCATCCCCAGTGTCCTTCCCCATCGAGTGGTAGGGCCGCATTCATACAGACTCAGACTAAAGAAAAACTCTAGAGAGACTGTGGCTACAAAGCCCAGGCTCAAAACAGAGGGGGGAAAGAGGGAATAGGAGACATATCCTCTTTCCCAGTTGTGGATCCTGCAAAAGCGGGTGCCACCCCCAGCACGGGATGTCCCCAGGAGGACTAGGCAGAAGCCGATGTCCACCCGTTTCTGCAAACCACCAGGGCTCGCTGGGAGTACCTTCTGCAGGGCAAGGCAGTGGCTCTTGGTAAGGGGGGTAAACTCTCCTTCCCCTATTGCTGGGGTCATTTCACCTAAGGAGGGACACAGATCCTTGCATAAAACATCTGCACGGGAAACAGCAGAGAGAGTTTGTGCCCAGCCTCAGCCAGATGTTCAACAAGTCACAACTTCATCAGTGTCCCCATCCCCAAGCCCAAGCAAAATGATACCCGGCACACTCTGCAAAGTGCTTTGGGACTGCTGGAAAGTAACTTTACAGTCCCTCTCATGCAGGTCAGGAAACTCTTATTTATACGAGCTAGCAAACCGGACCTGTGAATGGCATGTGTTTGGGGCTGAGCAGCGACGCTTGATTTAGAGCAGTTCTTTGCTGCAAGCAGCAAATCTAAGACAGGAACGAAGTCTTAAAACTTCTCATCTGTGAAGAGTTGAAACTTGAGAGACAGAGGAAAAAAACCTAAAATTAGCCCCGCACTGCTTAAGCGCAGCTTTGGCTGCCCACCGAGTGTTAGTGACGGCTGTGACTGTCCCTTCACCTCTTATTCTGGTGGAGTAACACAGCTGGGTCTCACTAACAGCTCAGTATTTGCTCTTGTAGCACCAGGTACTGAACAATTTCCCCATGTGACAGACAACGACTGACAGTCACTTACCTCCAAGCATTTTATCAGGGTGGGAGCTCATATTCATGAGTTTCAAGTAAATTGTGTATCTCTGTTCACATTAGTTGTACTGCTACGTTTGCTGTTGGGCCCACAAGGATAAGGATTCCCTTAAAGGGTTTTGACTGTTATTTCTATTAAGAATTGTGTTGCAAAGGCAACTGGCAGCACCTAAAAACTAGTTTTCCTCTGTGCCCTCAGCTTATAGGCAAACAGCAGAAACTGGCTGCCTTTCCCTTCCCTTCCTTCCCTTCCGTACCTTTCCTGCTTTCCACTGCAGCATGCTAGGGAGAGAGCAGCCAATTTTCTTTCGCAGGTGCTCCTCTATGAACCCCCTGGGAAGTAGCCTCCATTTCCATATCACATGCAAGCGTTCCCTTATCTGTGGTTGCTCCCTGGGATGGGAGAGCTGCCCTCCCTTGCAGTTGCAAGGAGTTTCATGCCTTCACCTCAGCGGAGCGCATCGAAGCAGAAGCATTGCACAGCCGCCACTATAGCACAAGGAGAGGACAGAAAATGGCCGTACCCCTGCTGCCGGGGAACTCCCCACCTCGCAGCCGCCCACCGCAGTGGCTCCTGCAGCCCCCGCTACCCCGCGTTGTTCTTAAGACAAGCTACATGGGAAATCTATTAAGCACGGCTCAAGTTATTGACAGTGCCAAGCTAAGGCGCAGGGGACTGCAGTATGTGCGAGGGGAAAGGGAGGATCAATGGCATCTTTGACAGGATGGATGAACCTGGGTAGAGTGGGGGACTTAAAGATTTGGGGGAGGGTTTGCAAAGGCACTGAAGAGCTTGCTTGGAGGCTGCATCTCGCACTGCACTGTGAACTAGGCCCCACTCGACCCCAGTCACGGCCTGGGGACATGGCTGCTGCCGAGCAGGCGGCTGAATCAGGCAGATGTCGTCTGGGGGTAGGTGGGCTCTGACGCAGCAGGGATTTAGACCTTTTAGAGCTTTATAGAGCATAAACTGCATCTTACATCCACCTGCTAAAAAAAGCCCTGACAGCCACTAGCAGCCAGTGCAGCAAGGGGAGGGCGGGCACGGCACAGCCCGGGAAATCCTCTCCTTCCCACCATGGCCTCTGCAACTCCCAGCACAAGCAGTTACACAGATTACAAGAGGAAAATCCCATCTGCAGCATTACTTTATTATTTAACCTCGGTCCAGCTACCCCCATGCCAGGGATCTAGTGAAACATGCGTGTAATTCTGCTTTGGCTTCTCCATGCATAGAGCGAGCCCCGGTTGCTTGGTCACTAACAGGAGTTTGCTTTAAACTGTACATACACAGCATTCTCCCCACATCCCAATACCCCTGAAATGCAGCTCTTAACGTCCAGATAGCACCATTGTATGGGTCATGCACCCTGTATGGTGGAGGACAGGTGGGAGGTTGGGCCTTGTCACCAGATCGCTGTGATCAACTAGAGGAGGACACTACACATGGCAGAGAAAGGGAGCCAGGAGGAAAGGAGCACACCGACAGCTCCAAATCCTGCCCTGGGCTTCTCTCGCATTGCCCTGAACCAGTTGTTTCTCTATGACTCATCTCCCCTTCTCCTTTATCTGCCCTTTTTCCTTCCAAACTTGTTAGAAAAGGCAGGCCTGGGCATTTATATGAAGTGAAACAACAAAGGAGCCCTTATATCAGCAAGGATGCGGGGCTGTTTCCGTAAGAGCCAGGGTGTTGCCTTGCAGAGGCATTGCAGGAGCAGGACCACTCCCTGCTCCCCCAGCCTCCCTGCCCACAAGCTGGGCGATGCCTGCACTGGCACACACTTCTTCTCCAGGGCAAACACGAGTGCTTAATGCCAAGGCAAATGCCCATCCCGGTTTGCTCGGTGGTTCCTTGCTTCAAGCACCACATCCTCCCCCCAGCTTCTGGATGGTTAGAAGCACGGCAGCATTGCAAGCCATGCCAGGAGGGTTATGGTTACTGCACCAGGCAGAATATTCCTCTGCCTGCATCGAACTGCTTTGGGTGTTAAGGACAAACACATTCAGGTGAGGAAAGTCCTCTTCCCACTACCATAAGCTATCATGGTACCAACACCCACAGATGTGCTATTTTAGTCACAGGCAGACCCACAGGTGGGGCATGATGCACCATGGGCCATGTGTCATCTGAGATGCAACCACCCCCAATGCGGCAGGCTATGCCAGGATGTTTGGCTCATGAACTCCAGACTAGAGCAAATCAAATCGTCACACTATGCTGGCAAGGCCAAATTGAACCAATGTCAGCACTTCTGCTAGAAAATAGAAAATAAAAGTATTTAAGAAGTAGGAAAATAGTTCTCGCACCTAGAAAGAAACACGGTATGGGTGAGAATGCATGGCAGAGCAAAGGGATGGCAACAGGGGGAGGGAAACATCATTGCGGGAAAACCCTGAGTACAAATAAAGAAAATACCACCAACTTTTAGAATCTCTTCCTCCATCTTTCCAAAACCATAAAAATTTAAGCTCTTTTTTTTTGGGGGGGGGAGGGGGACATGACAACACAGGGGGGACCAACAAAACTGAAATAAAGAATCGTTACCAAAAGTTTATAGATGTAAAGCAGCACTTTATGATCCAACTTACATGAGGCAGAAACATGCCCTTGCAGCAAAGGCGGCTAACAGTATCCCCAGCTGCATGAGGGAAAATACTGCCAGCAGGTCAAGGGACATGATCCTGCCCCTCTGCTCAGCACTGGTGAAGCCACACCTGGAGTGCTGGGTCCACTTCTGGGCTCCCCAGTACAGGAGAGGCATGGACATACTGGAAAGTCCAACAAAGGGCCACAAAGTTGATTAAGGGACTGGAGCATCTCTCCTATGAGGAGAGACTGAGAGAGCTGGGAATGTTCAGCCTGGAGAAAAGTAGGCTCAAGGGGGACCCCATCAATGTGTGTAAATACCTGAAGGGAGGGTGCAAAGAGGACAGAGCCAGGCTCTTTTCAGTGGTGCCCAGTGATAGGACCAGAGGCAGATTTTTCTACAGCCAAGGAGTCAGGTCAGTCCTGGCCTCACATCACTGGTCCGACAGCCCACAGGACAGAGAAGCAGAAGGGGCCTTGTGTGGCACTGTTGGTCTCTTGCTACTGCAGGCAACTGCATTATATACATTCCATGGACCAAGCAGCTCCCTTTTAACCCTGCTTAGGTTGCCACTGCATGCTGTAATGAATAGCATGAGCCACAAAACCGGCAGGGACAGAAGCTGGCCCCAGGCACTAGTCACCTGTACGCCAGGCACTGACGCTTGCACAAGCGGGAGGACAACTACATGCACCTCTGACACAACCGAAACAGCCTCTTAACGCAGGTACCGCCAAAGAGCACTGGATCCAAGACAGAAACTGCAGATAAAGCTTCTCAGGCAGCAGCTTCAGCGTCAGGTATTCATTGCTGAGCCCCACCTACCCAACCAAAGCCAGATGACATGCACAAGACATGCTGACGCTTGCCGCTACGAGCAGATTGCAGTCTCTGTACTCAGTCTACTAACCAACTGCAAACTTCACCCGAACCTGTCTGTACCCCGGGGTGATCCTCCCCGCATCCCCTCACCAGCTCTGAGCTACCCGGCCCGCTCAGGTGGGGTTTGCAGAGGCACAGCCAGGCAGCGAAAGAGCTCCCAGCATTTTTGAAGAGCTGCTGTAGAGCAGCCAGCAGCGCTGGGCACGCCGTTCCAGGGCAGACAGGCATGCGGCATTTCAGATGAGGCATGGTTCCTTCCCCACGTGTGGTTTTGGGACAGTGTGGTGGGAAGTTACCTGTCTCCAAAACTACACCAAAGGAACCTCTGGCATTTGCAGCCACTAAGGATCACACATTGCACTTTTCACCATTAATTTGTAGATGCTGACCAGCGACAGCAGTAACTGTTGTTCCTTCCCAAATTGTTCCTGTCCCTTGGAACAAAGGGTGACAGGGACCATGGTGGCATTGTGCTCATCCACTGCTCAACACCTGCTGTCATCACCTGTAAGCCTGAAGCCACCGGCTTCCACTACACAGCACATGGGGACTGCTTTGTTTTGGGCATAAGCAGAACTGCACTGCACTTGTTTGAATTGTGTTAAACATTTCCTGCAACAAGTAAAATGGGTTTATTCACAAAAAGAAGAGTTTTTCTTGGACTTACCATATTTAGCTTCCATTAAGGGAGGTAACAAACCCTTTTCATTATGCACGCTACAAACACTAGAAAGCAAGTACCCCAACACAGGGTAACTTTCCTCTGCTTCCAGAGATCTCATATGAGAGGAGCTATATCCATCACTAAAAGCCAAAAGAGAATTGTACTCAAAATGGCCTTTTTCATGCGTTCCTCCTCCCGTACACTACTGTTTCAGTGCTGTTAAAAACATTAAACAACTCTCTTGCTTAAAAGCCATGTTGGTCCTTCCAATCTTTAAGACTCCTCTACTCAAAATGCCAAGTTATATATAAATAAAGGTCAGGCCAGATGCACACGAGTAATACTATTACAGATCGTCTTTTTTTTTTTTTTTTTTTTT
>JAYKAV010000511.1:217949-260016 GCA_035582835.1 Phoebastria nigripes | reverse complement strand
TTTTTTTTTTTTAAATCTTTTTTAGAAGAAAAGCCTCAGAGCAGACTACAGGCCCTAAGGCCCGTTCTCACTGAAGCTGGTTGCCTTTCCTTCTGCATCTGGCAGTAAGCTCCACAGCACTTTGCATGCTCACGATAGACTGAGAGGTCAGGTCTTTCCTTCCAGACAATGCTAATTTACTAGCCTGTTTGTTTTCTCAGTGTAGCAATTAGCTCTGTTGTCTTCCTTATTCCCAGCACACATGTACACATCCCACAGCCCATCATAACACCGCAACAGCACTCACATCATCCCCATCAGACAGGAGAGGCAGGCTCAGCCCTCAGTTATTCATCTTGTCTTCCAGGGTAATACCCTGATAAGGCAAGTATGAAGCAAGCCAGGCGGGGACGGAAGGAAATGACTCTACTTATATATTTATGTATACAGAAGCAGGTGTCCCAGCTCATTTTGGAGCTGTCATTCTGGAGAGACAGCAGAAACCTGGACTGGGGCAAACAGGTACCAGAAGGAACTGACTGCTATTTCAAGCAGACCAAGCAGGTCCTCCTCCTTCGCTGCTAGACTTTCTCAGAGACTGCTGATGTTATGCAAACCTGTTACAAGCGCTCAACAGCAGCACCAGGTTCTATAAAAAGCAGCCAGCAAAGCCCTAACTCTTACTACAATGAAGACTACAATTTAATTTGCATACAGGCAACAGCTTTTGGAGAGAAAAATCTAAATAGTAAGTCATAGCCAGAAGCTAAAATGAATTGCTAGCAAGCCACTCACACCTGTAATAGAGCTGACCACATCTACTTTTCATCAGCAAAAAAGACTACCTAAGAAAGGTCAACAGATGCTCTTGAAGACCTGACTGTTGAAAGATTTAAGCCCTTGAATTCATTAGCGTTATGCCTCAGAACATCTGAATAAAATGAGCTCTTGCTTTCTGCCTGAACCCTGCTTAGGCTGGAGGCATCACCTTGTGTAAAAGGATTTCTAAACAAGGTTTCTTTTAGATGTGTTCTTACCATTTAATCCAGTCACCCTCTGTATAACTGAGAATGACCCAGAACGGGGGTGGGGTGGGGTGGAATCAGGTCTCTTTGCATCACCTTAGGTTTTGCTGCTGCTGTTATTTGGTAGCTTTTTATGCTTGCAGAAATTAACCTAAGACAGAGTTTCTTAAAATACTAGATACAAATAAGTGCAAGTTTTATAAATGTAAAACTTCATCCCAACGGAAAAATTATTCCACTTAGGCAGGCTAAACAACAGTTAGATGCACTAAGTGACCCTGAAATGCCTCCTGCTCCTTAGCAGATTATTTCACTGTCAATTCAATCAATTTACACTGTTAGTTTTTATCCTAAATGTGTCCAAGTGCAGCTGAAGTGCTGTGATTTTTACTCTAGGCACAGGTATTATTTTATAGACAATTAAAAAATAATTTTGAAAACAATGAATCTCCAGTCTGAAGATCAAGATTCAGACTTCTTATTCCTGATGGAGCTTAAGAATATTTTCAGCTACATGCAGTACAGCAGAGCTGTCTATCACTATACAGCAGACCCATCGTCACTGTGCTGCACTCCCCAGCAGCTCCACACTCAATCACACCAAGAGAACAGAGCAGAGATTCTTCCTGGCGAGAGCACCRGCTACCCGATGAGTCACGGGAGCCAGCGCTGGCAAGAGACCGGCTGCAGACACAAACAAGTAGCTCCAATTTCACCAAACGAAAGGCAGTAAACAGCCAAGATACTAATATTTACTACAATAATTTGCTACTGGGGTGGGGGGGGGCGAAATCAGTAGGCCAACTCTATTCCAGCTGAATCTGCTAACAGAACCAGGCATTCTTCTATTGGTTCAGGGAAATTACAGGAAAATATAGAAATCACAATAATACAATCCATAATCTGCTTCCACTTAAACATTAACTAGCAACGATGGTAACCACCATTTCATTTGCATTAAGAGATTAGCTAAAGCATATCCCCCAGGGGGAAAGCGCCATATAAATACAAGGTTTCTGCATGTCGTTTTCATAATCTGCCTGTTAGAGAAGAGACCATAAAAGCCCAGCTGCAAACTCAACACTCATTGAACCACTCGGCCATTTTTTTTAAACTTTATTTTAAACTGATTAACAGCACTTGACCCTCCCAGATTATTCATTAGCTACAGGAAGTTCAGCTGCATCAAACCTGAAAGGAAAACTGTCTAATTTATCTTAAGATAACAACAGCAGTTTAGGTGCAGAGGCCAAAATTAGTAGGCTTCAGTTAAAACCTTCAGAAGAGAGACTTTTCCCTTTCCTTTAATATTTCCAGCAAACAAACTATGAAGTACCAGCAGAGTGTGTGCAAAATGTGAACTCAGCTAAGGCAAATAAGTACTTATTTCTTCAATATAGCATCTTCTACAATGCAGAATCCGACTGCAGAGCCTTGCAAGAGAGACACTGCAGACACTGCTGCTGCTTTTGTTCCATTGGATTTGAAAAGCTCATCAAAAAAGAGCAGGTTAAGACTACCACAAACCAAAAAACTACGTAAAATATACAGAGACTGACCGTATTTAATCACTATTTTAAGATCTTAAGAGTGTAGAAGCTCCAGGAAAAGTACTGTTAGTCTCCAGTTTGATACCATAAGTCTAATCCCCAGCAGCGGTTCGACAGGGCCCAGAGCTGAGACCTGCAGCGCCGGGGCTGGCTGCTCAGCACCCTGCTGCACATGGAGGGGTCCTCCAGCCTCTTCCAGTGGCTTAGCTGCCACTGGTCCAACAAAAGCCAACTTTGCAACATGCTTGGTCAGCCTTGTTTTAAACAGTTACTCAATTAAGTTTTTTTTCTAAATCCATAACTACATTTATTTCCACTTTAGTCTTAAACCTCCTCCTGTATGCTTATACTCCCAGTTTATTAATCCCTCCTGACAGTGAATAAACATGCTGTTAAAATACTTGTCCAGATAAAAAACAGCTGCCCTATTTTCTGTCACCCTTGAAGGCCCACGTTAAAGAAAATTAAACACATAGGCTTGAAGCTACACCGTATATTTGTAAATAAAATAATTTGACAGAACAAGATTACAAAGTACAAAACGAGCCCTTTCAGGAATTTGTAAGTACAAGAGAAGTCAATGTTATGTCCATTTTGTAAAGTTTTAAACAAATACCACTGAGGGATAAGAGGATTACCATATAACACTTTTTTTTTTTCTTAATGCTTTCTCAAAAAGCTTGGACCATATACATCAATTTCAGATGAAAAAAATCACACACACACGCATTGGTTTGGTTACAGCTTCAGGGATCAGTGCAGCACAGTGCAAGTTTCATTCACAGATAAAAAGATATTTGAAGTAGGTACAAGAACATTCTGCAAAATATAGGATGTGATCTAACTTGGCAACCCTTTTCCTACCCCCTAAAAAGTGCTGAAAAGTAAGCACAACATATAGAAACACAGGGAAAAGTACACAAGGAGATGGACTCTTTAACAAGACAAGTTAATATTTGACAGCTTAAGAAAGAGGAAACAATTGCATCAGGAAGAAAATTATTGTTAGTCATTACAAGGTATGTACAAGGGAGGTTTGTACTTTGATTCTGTAGAAAACTGAAGCTGACAAGTCTCCATTCCTGAAATATAAATATTGAGTAAGAGAGGTACAAAAAGTAAGCACTATTAACTGAAAGTGCCTTCTCAGAATAGCCCATTTTCCCCTGCTGCAGGTCATCATTCCCTCATCTTTCAAGGAATAAGTATACGTAACTACTTATTTCAGCTAGTCTTTGAGTATATACACAATTGTTTATTGCTAATCTGGCAATTTTACAGAATCTTCCTGGTCCCTAGTCTCCATCAGAAAGCGTTTTCCCCTTTTTATGTTTATTTCAAAGTAGATCAAATACTCTTCAGTGCTTTTAAAAAAAAAAAACACAAAGCCAAAAACTTATTTTTAGAAATTGCCCAAGCTAAAAATATTAACGCAATTTTCACCTGAAGCAATGTATTGCAGACTATTAATGCAGAGTGCCTCCCTAAAGATGCTAAGTGCATCTTTAGCTACCAGAAGTCTCATGGAGGGCTACAGTTTTGAAGTGCTCTGCTAATTCTGATTAAAAAATTATGACTGACATTTACAGCGTACAGAATGGGAGACTAGTGCAATATGCAGCATTGATTGTTTATTCAATAAATATTTAACCCAATTATTGCCAACCAAGGCAAACAGTGCAGAAATTGTCACTTAAAGAGATACAAAAGTTTAACTTTTTTTTTCTATAAAGTCAGTTGCTACTATATTCATACAACTATTTCAAAGAGGTTTTTCTGCTTCAAAATTGACGCTACCATTATAAAAATATAGAAACATAGCATTTTGGGGCTTAACATGTCTTTACAAGTCTAACTTTTACATTTATATAGGAACATGACATTTCTGTATTCAAGAACTTATTAAAAGTAAAAATCAATACTATGGTAGAGACATTTTCTGCACTGATGATTTCATTATAGTTCTTAAATACATCTTTCTTGGTCCTGGGTGTACATTTAGAATGAAACAACTTGCATCTCACATTTATCCTGAGGTCAGCTGTGTAAAAAGGAAGGCCAATTTTATGAGGATACTTGCAGGCTTTTTGTTGAAAATATGAGGTTATTTTTAAACAAGCCAATACAACTCCTGGGGCAAAAAAAAAACCCAACCCTCTCACCAATGTTTTAAGAAACTTTAGTGTCATTTTTGGGAATTATTTCCAAAAATATATAAGCTACCACATCCAAATGATGTATCACCCAACTAAAATTTCAGTATGCATTTGCCAAATTTGAAACTTAGAAACTGTTCTGAAAAGAAAACATACAAATCCCCGTGAAGAGTCACCCTAAGCTTCTCATCTCAAGATCCTGACCCACAATGCAACTCCTGCAAGGAGAACCCCGCTGAAGCCTGTGGGAATCTCCAGAGTCTTCGGGTCTGCCTGCACAGGTGAGGACATGTGATTTGGGTCTCCGTCACCCACCGCGGGGTACAGTTATGACCTTGTCAAAGCTCCACTTTGAACACAGCAGTTATTTTCAATAGCACCAACAATCTCTCAGATACCAGCATCAGGCAAATACAGACAACAGAATAGGTTTCTTTCTTCCTGAATCAGCACAATTGGTACAAGGCACTGCTTGGCATAGGAAGTCATAAATAAGAGCAAAACAAGACAATTCCCAAGTTTTGTGACACTTAAGTTTGTAAGTTATGTCACATTTCAACATATTATATACCATGGTTAAAAAACCAAGATGGTCTAAGGGATTAACCAAAACATCACTGTTCCATGCATGCTGACAGTTTTCTTCCCCATATCCGAAAAAACCCACATAACAAGATATCAAACATTAGAAGTATGGGTTGTTAAATTAAGAAAGTACATTTTATTCTCCAATCTTCCACAAAAGTCTAACCTAGACACAACTCAAGTATAAGAAGTTGGAAAATATTCTGATAACATTTGCAACAGTCTATCCCTGCAGAGGAGTGAAAAACCTACTGTCTAGAGAATTCATAGATTGAGGCACATCGCAGTTGAAGATATTCAGGCATATTTTATGGCTAGAACAGGATTTTTCTGAGGAACCTCACTACAGACTTCCCCAAAAGCAGCTCCATATGGTTTGAAACACAAATTGCAACACATGGAAAAAATGTTTGGTCCTTAATCACTACTGTCTTCATCGTCATCATCATCAGATACATCATTTAAAGATGACTTAGGTGACTGGCTGTAGGAGTCTGATCTAGTGGACTGACAAGCAGTCATCTCCCCCGTAGAAAGAAGATCATAGCAGAAGTCGCAAATTCGCACAGGCTTGGAAGACTGGCTCGGGAGAAGAAACCTTTTTTCAGAACAAGGCCCGCACACAACAAAGCCGCACTTGCGACAGTGGTGACGACGGTTGACGGGCGTAAATTTTGCTTTCTGACAGCGCATGCACACAGTGGCTTCTGAGTCTGGTACCCAGACAGCTGCATGTTCATTGCTAGGAGTCTTCCCACTTTTGGAAAGCAAATCAGAAACACACTTATTTATGTGGTTCATCCACTCGGACTTCTCTGTAGCAGTGGCAGCGTAAACCGCAAAAGACTTTGTTGGTGTTTTGATAAGCCACCCGTTCCGTAAGTCTCCCTCATCCTGGATGGAATCGATAGTGACGTTTTCCAGCGGGATTATGTGCTGTTTATTGTATTTCTTCTTCTGGATGACAATGTTACCGTAAACAAGAATGTCATTGAACAGGAAGAACTGCCTCGCTTTGGGCTTCTTCCTACACAGCTTTGTTAGTACTCCCTCTCCAATCAGAACACGACCAGGAATAGTCAGAGGTTGACCAGCTGCTCCAAAGCAGTTTTCCACTATACTTATTCTTCTAGTATTTGCCTCACTGTTTGCCAAGCGATCCACCATCTTTCACAAGTATCCTAAAGTTAGAAAAAAAAAAGTTTGTTGTTAGAACAGGACTGATTCAACAGCAGCCTTCCCCAAGGAAGGTACCAACCCCACGTTTCCTAAAACATCTAACAGAACCCACTGGCTCAGAGGCACCGGCTTGGGCTAAATTTAAATAAGTATTAACACCTAAGAATTTTTTAGCAACTGGTTAGTCTTTCTCAAAAGCAAAAATGTTCCATCCAGCTGACAGCTATCTTTATCACACAGGCAGCACCTACAGCACTGCTCTTGAGAGCCTCTGGCTAGGGGGCTTCCCCTCTAGTAAGGTTACTGCATCCTGGTTTAATACTCGTATTTCTCTGTATATCCTCCTGCACCTACTCTCTGGATGGCAAAAGAAAGTATCATCCATCATTCCAAATTCTAATACTGACAGAAACATCAACTTAACTGAGCAGCCTGGAGACCCGTGTTAGTGTTAACACGACAAACAAAAATTATATAATTGATGTTCACATAGGAAACCACCATACCCAAGCTCAGTATTGCTCTTTTTTCAGTACATAAACCTTAATCATGGGCCAAAACCATGAATCTACCTACTAGAAACATTTTGTACAGGCCACAGCTTGCACCCCACCACCACCTGCTTTCATGGCAAACTCCTGAGCCAGGACCAGGGAGCGAGTCACGGCTGGTGGCCCATCACCTGCTTGCTGCTGCCTTCTTTCTGCAGGGGCCCCAGAGCCCTTCCCTCCTTGCCTACTCGAACCACATTTGCATCCATCACGATCAGGCGACGTACACAGGCAGACCAGCACAGAGGACAAGTCACACAGCTCGCAACTGCTCCTGAGAAAGACTAAGTGACCTGCACCGGCTGACAGTTCAGGCAAGGAGGCTTTGTATTTCAGGAAGCTGGTAAACTACAGAGTACATATGTTCCAATTACGGATTAAAACCACCCCTCGTCCTTCCCTAAGTAGCAAATAAGATTCTCTCTTGTAAGGGTAAGAGTCCTAAAGCATCCAACAGCGAACTGAAAATAAAAAGATACTATAGTTATTCATACCTCGGCAAATCACTCTTTAGCCTGTCTTTTACCCTAGAGCTTCCTGGGCAGAAGTCAGGCAAAGGAAACTCCTGCCAGTACGATCCAGATCTGCTCCCCCCAAGCACCTCCTGAGTACAGTCATGAACCTGAACCATGTGCTTGACAGAGCAGTGAGAGAGCTGGCAAAGGCGAGTACTATGGACAGACCTGTCTCTCGGCATGCAGAAGACAGCTCTCCTGTGCCTTCCTTTCCAGCTACCGCAGGGCTGATGCTCACAACACCCTTTGGTAGAAAACACTGCTTTGAACAGGCCTGAAGGAGAGCAGAGTAGCAAATACTCCAGTGCCTGTTACCTGCACTTCCCAACACAATCCCAGTTTGGGAAGTCCTCTACGTTCACCTACCTTTTCTTTTAGATCTACGCTGCCTGCCATCAATACAGCATCAGCCTATAACCGAGATGAAAATGGGCTGAAACAAGGCTCAGACTTGATGCTGCTTAGACTCTCTCACTCTGCCATAACCTGATCCAGTCAATCATCTTCCTATAAATCAAAGCTCAGATACCTCCTTACAAAATAGGGATGAAACTTCTTGATAGAAATTTGGTGGCAGAGAAATCTCTGATCAGGCCTCATCTAAATAGTATGTTACCCATGATTACACAAATCCACATGCCTAATGTTAAGTGTGATTAAAAAAATAACTTGTAAGTTACTGCTTTGAGAGTTTAATTAGTTCCACACTAAAATAGTTTGACAAGTGGGCTTACTCAGATACAACTAAACTGACCTTTTTTTAAGCTCTGATACAAGATGATGCCATGTGCAAAGTCTGACACTGACGACAGAAGAATCTATTAAAGGTATTACTCAGCACTTCTTTTGAATTTTCTTTATGTGCATTACAGCATTAGTTACAATATGCGAGTATTATGTTAACCAGTTTTATGGTTAGTGGAATTACAAAGCCACCAAACCTGAAATTATTTTGATCTGCAGAAGGTCAAGACAAAACACAAACTGACTTATAAAAAGGGTTCAAGAGATAATTGTGCTGCATCAAGGCACACAAGCAAGTACACCTATGCTATTTCCACCAGGTATCAGTCAAACCTTAAGAAAGGAGAGGAAAAAAAAAAAAAAAAAAAAGAAGAAAAAAAAGGCTGACCTCCTCCATTACCCTGTCCAGTGGCTCCCCATTTGATCAGTTAGAAAGTATTTTCTCTTAAGAGTAAGCTTAAGTCATCTTTGCTGGAAAACAAACATTTCCTTTTGTTCTTCAATCAGAACAACATTACTACCTTCTTTATTAAGCCTTCTGAGGACTGAAGTGCTTGTCACTTATCTCTAGAGAAAAGACTGGGAGTCCAAGTGGAAAGGAGAAGGAAAAAAAAAAAGAAAAAAAAAAAACACAAACCAGAAAAACCCCTGTTACTTCCATCTCCTTCACCAGCCCTACTTTTCCGAATCATTACTCTTGTCAAGGTTCTCGGAGCTTTGTCCATCATTCTCTTTAACAGATGCCCACAAGTGGACACCATACTAAATCCCTAAATCCTTCTAAAACACCAAACTTAGCTGATATGGTTCTGCTTTGTTTCCTTCTGTGGCAATCCCAATCTATGCTATCTGCCCCCCTCCCTGCTCCCTTGTGCCATTACAAAAGCTACACAGTGAATTAGATCAGAGGGCTGATCAAATTGAGAACAAACCAGAGTTTCAGGGCTTGGACTGGCAGGATAGCTGCAGTGGAGGGAGACAATGGAGGGATGGGAAGGGAGGTGCTTAGACAGTGACCTGCATGGAAAATACATTGGCTTAAACTGATCAGTAAACAGAAGTATTACAGTATTTTTTTTTTTTCTCCCAGAGAACAGCTGAAGACTCAAATTACATCAGTATGATTCATTTTTTTTAATGCTATGACTACACAGGCATATCCAAAACATACCTTTCAATAGACACCTTATTTCTTTCAAGCATTCCAAGTACCAATACTAACTTATACACATGGGGACACACAATACCCACCTTTACATGTTTTATTCAGCATTAAGATCTAGCCACTTCTTGCTTGTTTGTTTTTTAAATATACACCTTCCAACTACCTACTACCATGTGGCAAGGAGGCACAACACTGGCACTTGGGAGTGAGTTTTTCAGGTAAGTGATCAGCTTCACTTCTACTACAGCCTTGTCTAATGCAGAGGTGCCACTCCGCAGAAATGCTGTCGGCTTGTCCCAACTATTATCTATCTACCAAGGAGAAAGTACTAAGGAGGGAACGCAAAAGATAAACTAGGAACTTTTTGATGTGTATTTGCTGTAGTCCTAGGCTCAAAAATCAAATTCAGGTGCCTGACCTCCAAAGCCCAGGATTTGGAATGAGGGTTGCCATTAACTGCCAAATAACCATTCCCATCTAACAACATACCAGCAATAAACAGCCTTTGCAAGCACCAAAGCTGAACCAGCAGCCGCTTCGGACTTAGAAGCAAGGAGTCAGTCACAGGGTCAGTCTAAAGTTATTTAACAATCCCATGTTCCCTATGAAGCGGGGAAGGAAATCAGTCAGCAGAGTGCAAAGGGGACAGACCAGAAGAATACACTTTTCTGCAGGTACAAATCAATATGCATTACTTCTAAACTTACACTTTTATACGAATTATCTGCAAATTACAGCAAGTTAAATGCTTTTGCTAGTCCACAAGGGAGAACCACCCCCTGCCCAAATCCCCACAATCATACTGATGAGTTTCAGTGAAGCAAGCTCTTGGTGTGAAGTTACAGCGACCTGTAGGAAGCACTCACTGCTCCACAACTCCAACTCAGCGCTCTCTGCACTCCCTGCCAATAAACAGCAAACTCGGTTCAAGGTCACTATGAAAGCTTTCAAAATACAAGTCACCAGGAGAAGAAAACAGGGGGAGAAAAGGCTAAAGGTTTTAATTAACTGTTCTCTAGAACGACCTAAGAGAAAACAACTCTAACCAGGATCATTTAATAATCATCATGGCTTTAAACCAAGACACATGACTCCAGAACTTGTGCTGAAGACTGTACTTTCAGCTTGTTGTGAAAATAATCACTTACTGGACTTAAAGCAAGAATCTGGGGCAAGTAAGGACTACTAAGAAAGACAAGATAATCGCATCTCTTCTAGATTAAAACTTTTGTCTATAACATTCAACAAATTCTCACCTACCAGCCTCAATTAAGGTAGTAAAAGCCACAGACTGCTGATGGATTATTCCATCTTTCCAGGGCATGAATTGTATTTTCCCCACACTAATAGATTAGACTTTTTAAAATAAGCACTCTGACATTTTTCTCATAAGTTTTTAGAGAACTAAAAATTAAAAATCCATCTGAAATCCTATGCACACTAATGCTCATTCACTTTCACTAGCCTTTTCTGAGAAAGGAAGTAAGTTCAGAAATGGATAATGAGAAACTACCTGGAAAGCATCATGATTACAAATAATAATGAAACATGGAAAAAACAGACCAGGAATACAAAAGAGAAGCCATCCCTAAGTCACAAGAGCTAAAG
The DNA here is from genome assembly GCA_035582835.1 of Phoebastria nigripes. Classification (NCBI taxonomy): domain Eukaryota; kingdom Metazoa; phylum Chordata; class Aves; order Procellariiformes; family Diomedeidae; genus Phoebastria; species Phoebastria nigripes. The sequence continues at coordinate 248,959 of JAYKAV010000511.1, read as the reverse complement.
TCAGGAGAAGAGGTGCACCTCTTCTTCTCACGAGCACACAGACCAAGGAGATGTTAAATTAAAATATTGTCTGGACACACAACGGAACTTTTAACCCCAAGATATCACACTCCAAAAGCTATGCAAGGTTATCAATTACCAGTCTTTCAAAATTACAACAATCTTTTCTTAAAGCATATTCAGATACATTATAAAAGATAACAGATCATACCCTGGAACTGGGTGGCAGTATCCTCCTCTCTGCCAGCTAAAACTTTCTTCTTAAGTTTCTACTGTTGGCCACTATAAGAAGCAGATACTGGATTATTGTCCTCAAGATGCAGGATCTCAAGACCCGATCAAACAAAGCGATTCCTGAGTGATGGCAAATTGCTGAAAACATGCCCCAAATCTTCCCCAAAGCAAGTGAGGAATAAACCAGAACCATGGGCTTCAAAATGACAGGCTACACAGCTCCACTTAAGGGGAGAGTGGAAGCATCTTATACATAGTCTTGGTTTATGGATGCTATGAAGTCAAAAACCTCAAACCTACTGTTCAGACTTTTATCACGTTTGACTCCAGTTTCACACTTTTTGCATACAAACTCCCGAAGGTCCCCAGGCCTTTATGCGAGGATGACTCCATTTGTCTGTAAGGACCATCAGTCCATCACATCAGATTCATTTTCTGTGTCCAGACTGCAGTGTAGTACTAGCTGCTTGTCAAAACATCACAAAAATAAATAGATCACCTTGTAAGCAAAATTAGCTACACAGAGCTGCACCATGAGCAGGGTTTAGCAGCCTTTCCAAATAAATAAATCTCAACTCTCAAAATGCTGCAATACCTTCAGTTTGTCCTCGTCATACACATGCTCTCAGTAAGCTCATTTCATGATGAAGATGCTGGGCAACGGCTTTCATTCTCTGTAGCGTAATACAGTATTTGAAGGTGACAAAATATTTCATGACACAGAAAGCCCCAACTCCTCTACCATATGCAGAGCTGTCTTTGACACTGAGTTATTTCTACTTTTATTCACAAGAAGCTTCTACAGAAATAATAATTCTGTTATCAAGATACCAAGATCTTCTTGCTCCCCTATTTCACTCCAGTTTTACATTTGTATCCTGTCGGTAAGAACAGTCATCTTCAAAGTGAGCCAACGTAGATGCTACTGAAACCTTTGAAGAACTAACAAGTTACCCACTTACCTAAAACACAACCCATGTTGAGGAAGTCACGTATTTAGTACAGTTATTAACATTCCCGAGTACTGCAGCAGGAAAATAATCCTGTTAGGGTTGCTGTGCACCGACAAGTCACTTCCCACATAATTGTTTCTTTCTGCCACTGTATCCTGGTGACCAAACCAACGATCTCCCAGGACTCAATGCTTCTACAGGTCTTATTTAAAATAGGAGAATGTTTATTTTATATGCTAGCTCTGCTCTTGGTAAGAGGCCAGACTAAACTGCACAGAAGAATAGTTGTAGTTGAAGACAGACATAAGGAATCAACTAAAAAGAAAGCAACCCTGACTGACATAGCTACACCTAATTCAATACTGCCAGAAAAGTCTTCTACTACTACATTAGCATTGTAGCAGCTGGCACGATCACCRCAGAGCAGAACCATAGATAACACAAAGGTGCTGGAGGGGACAAATGAGATAAAAAAAGCTATTATGGCGTAGCGATGCAGACTGCATACAGCTCGGCACAAAAACATTTCCTCACCCCAGCTCAGTGTGTACCACCATCATGACCAGGACTCCCTTTAGACTGCAGGACAGGCACAAAAGGTATGCAGGAGAGGAACACAACCTGAATTCCCAAGTTTCTTCAGCAATACAGCAGAACCAGCAGTGCTCCATTACTTTCTGGCCTGGGCAAGAACAAGCCTTGTCCAGTACACAGTCCCTGCTAACAAGCATTCATTAATAAGCATCTAATTTTTAGCATTATTTTTCTTCAACACTCCTTCAAGGGAGGAAAATGCTAGTGGCCTTGCCGTAATTGCCAGTTCATCTATCATCATCTTTACAATTAGCAATTAGGCTGTTAACAATTACATTTAACACACTACATTAATACAAACCAGGCAGTCTAGATTTCTCAGAGCCATGGTATCAGGATGCAGGCAGCTCATCCATTACTATGTACATTCACAGTTAAGGTGACAGCTTTAAAGGAGGGGAGGGGAAAAAAAAAAAGTGTATTTAAGCTGCTGGAAAGAGTACAAGAGCTCAAAACTAACCACACAGAGGCCCATCCAGTCCTAAAGCAGCAGCAGATCCTGGATGTTTCCAAGCCAGATTCAGTAACACAAGTCCAATAAAAAAAGTCACTAACCACAGTATCTGATCACACTATTAGAATGGATGAAATGAGATCAAGATATTGTTGCAGTGAAGCAAATGTAGATAATAGAAAAAAGAGAAGACTCAGAAACAGAAGAATACAAAAGGAATAGAATAAAGAAAGAAAAGGTAGAAATAGCATATCTAAATGAGAGCACATTATACCTTGCCACTCAATAAACTTCTAAATAATTATCCAGTTGCCATACAGAGCCCTTGTTCTCACATCTGCATCTGCACACACAGACAACATCAGCAACTATGTTTCACCAGGTACATTCAAACTAATACATTTTCCCTCTTGCCTAAGGGTAACATGTTTCATAATAAAAGCTTCTGTTTAGAGTCAATAAAAGGCAAAAGTTAAAGGTTTTATCATGTCTGACTCCACAACTCAAAGGCTCTGAATAAAACAGATTTCAAATAGAACTGAATCTTGTTTTATTATACTTAATCACACAAGTTAAACATACATGAAAGGTACAGAAGATCAATAAAACTTTTACAAGACAGAAACAAGTAAATTGTAAATCTAAGACAGACAAGGACTATCTGCAGACCAGATATCTAATGTGCATTAAATGACTGGTTTGTAAGATGACTCATCTTTTGGATCTACAGAGAAAAAACTCTCCTTAAAAAGAGTTCATCAGGCAGAATTAGTCATTTAGTACATAGTTATGGGTTTTTTTTAGTAATAGGTTTCAAATAATTGTTATACATTATATTATCACATCAGACTCATTCAGCTTTCCTCTTGCACTTTGCCTATGCAAGGAAGACACGCTAATTTGACTTACAGTTGAATAAACACAAACAATTAAGTTACCCAGAACCCTCATACATCCCTCTGATTTAAAGCTCTGTCTGAAATGGTAATATCACGACTTTTTGTGGACAAACTTTCAGCTATGAAGGCATCCCAGTACTCTAATCTCTATTAATATTAGATGCATTGCTCTTAAGAGCAACACTAGACTTTTTGCACCTCTGCCAAGAGAAACAGTGTAAATTTCTGAAGTGCAACCTGTTTAAGGAAACTTATCAATGTCTAATGCTTTGCAAATAGTTTTAGTGTAGAAAATTGCTGAACTAAACACATGCACAGCAGATATTCTAAGTTTCTGATACAGGTCAGAAATCAGCATAAATGCTGATCTTACTTTGGCCTCACTAGTTCAACCTCCTACACAGCCTCCTTTAATACATACAGAGAAGGATGATACCATCGCTCGTCCTGAATGTTTCACTGTGTCATCTTTGTTGGCAAAACTAAGCTTTACCACTAATCAGATCTAAGTGCATATAATCAGAATCCAAGCATTCATGCACAAGTCAGCACTACCTGTCAAGGACCATAAAGGTAATAACAAGAGCTGGATTAAAGATAGAAATACCAGCAAGAGGTCTTTAATTAAACTTTATTTCTATCATTCAGTATGTAGAATATTGAGGAAAATGAAGTTTTAAGTATCCATTAACACATTTATGAATTCATTAATATTTCATTCTATATTTTACAGTTACTTAAATACATCTATAACAATTAACTGCAGGTTTTTTAATATTGATTATATATTTCCATTATTCGCCAGTTGCTTTTTATAAAACAGTAAAAAGACCAAATCTGACCATAAAGTTAAGTGAAATTAAAACAAATTTCACCCCAAAAATATTACATTGAGAGGAGATACGAGTATGACAAATGCTTTCTAAAGGTCTTTATCACTGCTAAAAGCTGACATGACAGTAACAACCAAATGCCTGTACTGTGCTGGAGCTAGCTGTCCTGGATGCTATTTAAAACATAAGACAACAACTGTCACTTAAAGAGAAATACAGCCTTCTAACAAGCAGTTCTCCAATAATTCTCTTCATAAAAGTATTCCCGAAACTGTTGTATTTAACAAACTGCCTTGCTATCGCTACTGTAATCAGCCGGTAAGGATGCAGAGGATAACTGGATGATATCTGAACGATATGAACATCAATAATGACAAAAAGCTACGTGATGATACTGCAAAGAAATAAGAAGGACCAAGAGATTAAAGAGACTATATCAAGGTAGAGATGACAGTAGGAAAAGAGGCAATAAGATCCCTCTGAACTTCTTCAACATAGTCTTTATCCAGAATCGCTTTTGACTAATCTGGTTAATGGCTGCAGCATTCAGAAAGGTACCGGTAGCAGGACAGAAACTTTGACTTGATTTACAGACAAAAAAAATACTACCTCTTCCTTACAGCAATGTATGCTGTTGCCTCTTTGCACCATTTTTCACACCCTTATTAGTTATTGGCATTTAATAAAGTCAAAAAAGCAGCAAGATAGAACACTTGAAAAGAATGGTGGCAATACCAAGGCTGCTTTGGATTACTCTAAGGAAGCAAAGATGCTTGTGACATTTTCATCCAAACACTATAGAGAAAACATAGTATAAGCATCAACCAATACTACAATGGCAGGAAAGTGGAATAGATTATATACTGTGGACCTCGCCCAAGTCTCATTTCTATGATTCTCAGTGTAATGTTTTCTACATGAATGTGATTTCTTATTTTTTCTTCCCCACTGTGAAGACATAGCTTCCTGCATTGCACAAGCCTGTGGAGCAATGGCTGCAGTGTGGGGAAACACAGATGAGCTAACTCACTCCCTTACTGGTATATCCAGTATGAACCAGCAGCCTTAACCTTTCATTTGTCTCAACCTGTTGGCTAATGTTCTGGCATCAGCCACAGACTCGCAGAAACCATGCTAGAAATACGTTAACAGCAACCACGTTACTCCATTCTGTGCAACCTGTGAATACTCTGCCTTGCCAATATTTTAGAAATCTTTAAATTATTTCTCAGTCCAGCATTTAGTCATGTCCAAATACATCATAAAAGCAAATCCATGCATTTGTCTAGTCAGATGTCATCAAAAACCTATAATTACCATAATAACCCAGACAGATCTGTTTGGTTTTTGTTTTTAAACTGCTGCAAATGACTGTCGAGTCTAGTCCCACTAAAACTCTTCTTGAAGGTACAACATAGAAATCCCTATTTTAACTGCCTAACATCTTACAGTTTAGTAATTCTTTCAATACATTACAGTTAATTTTAGTATACTCTAATTTCCAACTTCCAAGGAAGGACTGCTGTTTCCCTTTAATTGACCGGTTGTGTAAGAATTGCTCACAGAATGTAAATGATTCTAAATGAAGAACAACAACAAAAAAAAACCTTTATTAAACCTGCATAGCAAGTGCATTACTCTTCAAATTTGCAATAGCCATTATCCAACCGAGCTAGGAATGCCTACAAACGCCAATTCCATTTTGGGGGTGGAGATCATTTCTAGGTAGATCTTTCAAGATGTATGACCTTATATTCCCCAACCCACTCAGAAGCTAGTTTGGGTACAGGAAGCTATTTTTAGCAAAAGACTATCGGTCTTGCCAAGCAGCATATGTATTAGCACAGCAAGAGCAGAGCAATGCTGTTTTACTATCCAATCTACTCTGCTGAACAGTTAGCATACTGCCTGAGCTGCTGTATGCAGGCAAAACCATCCAAGTTCTGCACRTTAGCTTCTCACGAGGTTTGGTATTTAACACAATAAACATCAGCCAGAAAGAGAACACCAATTTAACCTGCTTGTAAACAGACAGACTAGCTCCCACATCCTGAATGAGTTGTAATGCTAAATAATCAGAGGAGACCTGAGGAAAATAAAGGCAAGCGGAAGCGGGCTGCCCCACCAGATGAGTTTGGCCAGTTTGCAGCCCACCCCACACGAAGGGTGAGAGGAACTGCCTTGGCCATAACACCACATGCCATAATGCCAGCACCCCTGCTCCGAGCAAGAAACATGTGGCACCCATTAAAGAGACACAGAAATCCAGAACTGTTGAGTCCCAAAGCTGTTCCCACCCTTCTCCCACTTGGCAGTAATAGAAAATATGAAAGGTGGAAACCCAAACAGTGTTGAAGGGTTCATATCACAGGAAAGTACATGACCAGGAGAGCCTCAATCCACTCCTAGACCAACTGGAAGTGGTTGTATTTTCCCCCCACCCCCAACTTCATTGGAAGAAGTCCCTGAATGCCTCTTAGGGCAGAAAAGACCTCACTGCAGAAGTCCAGGAGCAACATTCTTGTAAGAGATCTAGCTTTTTAATGAAATCAGCTGCTTATTACCACTGTCAGGCTTCTATTTATGGTAGCTGATACTGGTTTTGACTCCTGGCATGATAGAGACAGAGCTGCTGCTGGAAAGAAATATGCAGTTCTCCATCCCACACCTGGTAGTCAAGGGTTGGAGCAACAAAGGGAGCAACTTCCTAAATTCGGTTCATCTCCGTGTCCTTACTCGTCTGCCAACGAGCTGAGCACTCCCCAAGAACCAATACAGGCTTATGTGGCTCTGAACAGCACTTGTGAAACACGGTACCGCCAGCCGAACTGCTGCCATTTAGATGGGAAAATTCTTAAGGCCTTTCAAGATGTGAAGGAGGAAGTAGCCAGCACATGCATGTGGAAAACAGGTAACGGCTAGAATTAAAGGAATTTTTAAAAAGCCAAAAAACCCCACAGCACACAGCCACACAACTCTAAAAGCTTGAGTTCTACAAACAGAGGTGAACAGGCAGGCCTGACCCAGCATGAACAGTGTTTCCAATTCGACAACAAACTCATCTGTCAAAGCACAGAAAGCAAGATCCAGGCAACCATGGGCATATCAAATACTTGCAGCTGTCAGCATACTGAAATGGGTATAAGTAAAACAGCTGAGGTTTTGTATGTTTTTATATATACATACACACACACACCACATACATAAAAACTATATAAACTATATAACACATATGCCCTTTTAAATTAACCAACAAACAACTAATTGAAAAAAAGCCCAATATTCAGATCAAACCTTTGCCATCATGGGAAAATACCCTAGTATTTCAACTTTCCATTTGCATGTATTTAGGAGCACTAGCAGTGGTTAGCTTAGCCTCTGATGCTAGCAAACTGCATCTTTCATCTAACCAAATACTCGGAACATACACCAGAATAGGGTTTCAAAACCAGCTTCCGCAGATCTTGAGCCCAAAAAAGTTCAAGTTCCTTCCAAAGTTCTGCACAGCTGTGAGTAGCTAGAAGCCATCAGAAGAACAGCAGACAACAGACCAACATGTTAGAAATGTGCCAGAAGAGTCAAGGGCAGAGGACAGGAGCCTGGGATCCTGCTCCAGCTCGAGAAGCTCCAGCAGACACAAACCCCGCATGCTGGGCCAGTGCCTAAAGGATCGCTCAATCAGGCTGCGATACCAAACACTGGAATACGTTTTTCTGTTTACAATTTAATGTTTCCCTACTCCAGTTGTTTAGCTGTTTGAAGAGTCTCTCCCAGCAAATGTTATTTTTGAGTTTGGCAGCAGTGACTCACCCCTCCCTTCCAGGCTGCCTGGACAGGCGCCGGGTGTGCCCTTCCCATCTGATACACTGCCTGTGAAGGAACGGCTTAATTGACAAGAGCCCCCCTCGGCAGCACCGCGGCACCCATCTGGACTAGCAATAACTTGACATATACAAATACCACCACACTCAACATTAAATGGAAATTGGGTGAGGGACATGAAAAATCAATCGAAAGGATCTGACCAGTTTCAGAGCAAGCTAGATCCTGCCTTAAGTTTTGCTAACCCAGCACAACAAAGAGAATCCACAGCATCAACATACCTTTTAAATCTTGAAATAGACAGACGTATTTAAATTCTTTTGCAGAGGGGACACAGTATCATTAGTATAGAAAAAACAGATCCAGATAGAACTATTCTACAAGAAGTGTTGCCAAACCCATCTTGCAAGCAGTTCTCGAAAACCAGATTGGTTGCGCGGTTTTTTGTTGTTACGGGTTATTGTATTTAGAGCACACAAGGAGGCAACTTGCTAATGGCTAGCTAGACCGTCTCTCAGTCAATGAAAAAGAGGATTTGGTCTTCGGTGACTGAAATAAATAGTATTTGCCAGCACTCTTCTTGCAGCATCTTTAACCTACAAGTAGAGAACATTTACGGAAGGATTTCCAATGTGTATCTCTTATACATAAGTATACACTAAAAATAGCATCTCCTAGATTTCAGAGCACCTGCATGTTTTAGCACTTAAGAGCTACCAGAACATGTTCTAATGAGCTTCCTCGAGTTAACAGAATTTTATTTTCCCTTTCTTCATAAATGCACACCTACAACACACCTGACTGTTCACTGCCTTATGTCTTTTTACTATGCACAGGTACTTAAAACAGCCAGTGTAAAAAAAAAAAAATTCTGTTTTAGTTTTCTTTAGTTTATTTTTATTACCATTATGAGAGAAGTTACTGAATTTTACTAACAGTCCAACAAGGACTAGACTATAGGTAATTGATTATAGCATGACCAAGCTATAGAGAGAGTTACCAAACAGTCAAAGCTGGGCAAGAGCCATTAACTTCCTACAAATTACTGAAACACAAAAGGACTTCTGCTTTTAGCCAGCCATGTTTTAAAACTGAGCAAAGTTTTCCCATGCAGTCTCACAATTTACAAGCACAACAGCATAACCACATCATCACTATTTCATTTTTTATTATATCAATATTCATTATTTTCACACACATGTGTCCTTTAAATTCAGATATCTTGTTATAGGAAAAGCAGCTGCACGATAAAGAGATTTCTTTTACCAGCTCAGCAATTCCAAGCATTTCCACAAAACTAAACAAGACACAAGCAAAGTAACAACACTCAAACTCCTTCTCTGACCAGGTGCAATCACCTCAACTTTCTGCTGCTCTTGACCTAAGTAAGTTAAGAAATCTCCACTTTAGGGGGCAACCCTAATACTGTATTATACTGTAGAAATACTTTCAGGAGGCCAGGCAGCTGGCCGCTACCTAACAGGGTCAAATGAAGTACTGCTGCAGCACATTTTCAATATTATAGTAGGAAAACCAGAATATTCAGACATACTTAGTTCCTTAAAATCCTTAACTCCTTGAGGGGGGGAAGCCAAACAATTTCTACCACTAGTTCACCAGCAAGAACAGACTAAGGGCAAGTATGGCTGGCTGCAGGGAATCTTCTTCCTACCATTTAAACCTCCTGAGAGAAGTTGCTCAAATTGGTACCAAAAAACGGCTCAAGCTCCAGTAACCATGCGCACAGCAGGGCTGTCATCAGGCTGCAAACCACCAGCCCAGCAGAAACCAGGGCCTCGCAGGCAGCTGAAACACAGCTTGGGGCTTGGAATCAAACCACATGTTGCGATTTTCGGGAAGCTTGACAACACTAAAGTGCTGCAATCATGGACCTGTCACTGTCACCCCCCAGCAATATCTAAAATTTATTTACCCAGCAATACTTAAGATACATAGAGCAATGCAATGCTTGGCTTTTCTCGAGCAAGGGACATAAGCCCTTTTTTATACCAAATGCTGCTACCTGGTGACATATGGGTAGACAGTGAAGGTCTAGAAAATTGACATCTGACAGCTATCGACAAAAGCCAAAAGGAAAGCTTTAACAATGATATAGTAAATAGAATTTGTCAGTCTTCAATGTAATCAGCTTTTCAGCTGTAACCTGTGTGTTAAAAGGGCAGTTCATTTGCTTCTATGCTGCTAACCTAGATCAGAAGGGGGGGGAGAGGAAATCACTGTCACACACAGCTTTCAGAACAGAAGTACATTGAAAATCAGTCTCAGAAGTTTTACATTACCAAGTATTGACAGCTAAGTCAGGAGAAATTTAAAGCAGAAGGAGGAAGGGGGGGGGGAAGTAATTTCCTGAAAGAACCCCGTAATCACAGCTTACTGTAGGTGGCCTTCCTGGGAAATGCACTCACTGGCCTTTTTCCCTTTTACTGCTTGTCAAATGTGTTTGATGCATTTTAAAGTTATATGGAAAGCACTTGGAGTACAGACATTAGAGCACTCAGCACAACCCAGTCCTCCGAGTGCAATAAACAGCGTCCAAAATACCGCAGGGGCTCGTGGTCCACGTGATTCTCATCCAGCAGGCCATTTTCCTTTGCTCTTAGGCCCTTATTGCTGCAGCAAAGATGACACAATCTAGAGGAAACTTTGAAAACTGCACAAAGGTTTGCACTGAAGTTAACCTGCACAGCTCACTGTTCTGATAAAGATGCTATCTGACAACCTGAACAGCAGCGTGTACTGTACACTCTTTAATACTAATTTGCGTTAACAAATTACGTGTACACTTTAGAAATGCAAATGTCAAAGAACATGCTGTAACTTTTCCTTTTGCAGAAGGCATACTAAGTACACTAAGTACTTAAAAGCAAAACGGTAACCTCTAGATGATATGTTTGAGGTACAAGAGGCATCTAGTGAAAGCTAAAGCTGCTGATAGAAAGATCAGATACACCACTATCTAGCAACACCCCTGTACTGTTGAATCAGTACAACTTCTCAAAGAGGTTGCATCTCAACACAGTAACTAACTGCTTGCATGTCATCTTCTTACATTTGGGGGGGTGGGGGGTGGGGCAGGGAATGTACAGAGAACATTCCTGTGTTTGAAATCCTTAACTTTTCAACTGTTTTCTCTTCTTTTACACTTATACAAAATGCCATAATCCTGCTATATTACATACACAATATGCTTAACATTGTTTTATTGTAAAACGTAACGATGCAAAGAAAAAAAAGAAAAAAGAAAGCCACTCTCTTCAAAATAATTTTTAAAATCCTTAAAGGTATTTATCATCACCAGTAGGTTTTTAAAAAAAAAAAAAAAAAAAAAAAAAAAAAAAAAAAGCACTATTACATCCAAGGCAGTAACACTCTTACCTATTTATGTAACTTTAGAAAACCAAAGTAAACATACGAGTGCATTTTTGACTATATAGTACTAAAGCGTCAGGCTGAAAAACATGAAGTACTCTTCTGTTCAGTAACACTTATGCACAGTAATATTTATTTTCATAAAAGGAGAATCTTTGTCTACAACTCTCAGTCAAGCCACTTCTCATGCGAGCAGACTCATTTATTTCAACAGGACTACTCATGTGGCTCAGAATTTGCAGGACTCTACTTGCTAACAGAGTTGTCATCACACCTTATAGCTTATGACAATGTTAAAATAATCTTTAGTATGGTAAACATGTTCTACCACACCTATCTACAGAGTAACTTTTCACCCCCCTCAACTGTAAAAACAAGTTCTCCACTAAATCATGAAAACAAAAGTTATTCTACAACAGCCAACTTTGCATTTGCTGCATAGGGAGAAAGTTTTAAATACACGGTTCTATTTCAAAAGCCTGTTTTTGCACCTTATTTATTCTCTTTCGGAACAATCCCAATTATCACACTTCCATCAAATTACTCAATTAATCCTTGAAAGTAGTAAAATATGCATATACAAGCATCATCGATCATTAAAAAAAAAAATCACAAAAATTAAATGGAAAAGTAAGCTTGACTATTAACAGAGCTTGGAATAAGTCACAAACATACCTTTGGAACTTGAAGCAGTACAGAACAAGGTTTAATTTCTTAATACAAAAATCAAGAAGTTAACTAACTTTTTTACCTACCAACATCTAAGAAACTTATCCATCAACACTGGGGTTTCCTTATTTGACATCGCCCTCTAATAAATGGCCTTTAAGAACAAAAACTTGCATGCCGTTTGTTTGCTTGACCACCACTTCTAACATTTTAGCTAACAGACTTTTTCAGAAAATTGTATCTGCGAGTATTAAAACCTCAACTCTCCCTCATCTACGTGCCATGCTTTCACCCTAAGCTTTCAGTTTTACACCTCTAGCCCACTTTGGTGAAAAAAGTCACCAAAAATGCCGCAAGTGTAACAAAGCCAGTGTTCATACCCTGACTGCAGACAGCACCCTGGATTTATTGCCCTCACTTGGCTCTTGGCAGGGTGAATGAGACATGCCAAGCTCTGTCATATCATGCCTCACCTGAAACTGCAGTTCCATCTCTCTTTACTGCATGGACTCAGGAGAGATGAAGCCTTCCCGCATCCACTAACTGCAGTGGTGAAATCTAAAAGTCACAATGCTGTTTGAATATAATGACCATTTTACCGATAATAATTTTTGTAAAATAATGGGCTTCAGGATGTTACAGGTAGTTCCTTCTGTTCATCCAGGGACATATGTAATACTAGAGTTAAGTCTCAACCCATAATTTAAGGGAAACAGAATGCAGCTGTTGCTAAATAATTATTTCATCACTGCATCTAATGAAAACTTGCTTCTAGGTGAAAACCAAGAAAACTCCTTTTTTTTTTTTTTAGATGATATGACAGAGGAAACTGATCCAGCTTCCCCAGCTCCAAATTTCTACTTACCAGTTTTCATTTAGCGTTTAAGGGACTTCCTCTGTGTGGGTTTCTATGCAGGGCAAAACTCAGACACTCCAAAAGGCACATGGCCAATTTGCAGTCAGAAGCAAGAATTTGGGACTCAAGCTCACACTGCTTCACTTTCACTGCTGTTTTCAACATAARTAGCACAGCCCTAATACAACTGGGAAAATGTTATTTAATAAACTGAGCTGATATACATGACATTTAACTACATAAGGATTCTTATTTGTCACTTGACTAGTCAACAGTATTTAGATTATATAGTTTAACAGCAAAAACATTGCCTTCCGAGCTAAAGAACAGATTCCTTTCCACATGTTGATGAGTACATACAAAGCAAATCATCTGTAGCATCTCAGCACTGATTACATTGCCATCTTTAAGTACTTGCCATCTTTAAATACCTCCCTTCTTTCAGATAGCCAGCCCTAAAATAATTCAATATAAAAGTCTTAGAACTTGAAAGCTGAGTATTTAAGTTCTCTTTATTTCAGGAAAGAGGAACTGGCAATCTCAGTTCTGAAACCGATTCCAGTGTTGTGGGTTTGATTTTAGACTCACTTTGCCTACTGTATTAACCTCATCTGAACTTAAGCTGTTAGGCACATCACAACCTCGGATGTAGGGTTTGTCAAATAAGCATCAACCCCTACAGTAACTACTCAGCACACCGGACAGCCTGAGTTAGGACTTAATGATGCTTCTGGAACCACTCTCATCAATTCAACCAAAATATAGGCAAAGGAATCCTCTTAATCTCTGGTTAAGAATATAACAGGTCATTTTGGTTATCAACAACTATTGCACTGACGTTTCATGTCAAAACTTGAGCTACAGCCATTTCTCTTAGCAGCAACAAAGTCGATGCCAAGACATGCTGCTCAGCAGACCCACTCATTGCCTTCTTGCCGTGATGAGCAGTTTTGCCATTTATAAATATCGGCGTCTATACACACAGTATTTCAAATGAGGCGAGAGGAAAAACATGTGGTTGTCTTTTCCTGAACCGCTGTCAGACAACAGCTTATATGCCACACGTAACTTAAGCAGACCAGTCACGTTCCTCTCCAAAATATGCGAATTTCACAGGAAAAAAATAGCACCTTATGCTCGCAGCCGCACCACTCGCGGTTTCGCTGCTTTTTTTTACCACAGCATCAAGACTTTTCAGGCGATTCGCTCCGAGAACGACGAGGAGTTTAAAACGGCGAGCAAGGTGCTTCCCCGCGGCGGGCGAAGCCTCCGGCGGATCGCGGCGGCGGGCTGCCCCACGGGGCCCTCCGGGGAAGGAAGCGCCCTCCGCCCCGTCCCATCCCGCCGCCCCACGGCCAGCGGCCGCTGCCGCCCGGGCCTCGGCGCCAGTCACGAGTTGGGAAGTTTCAGGCACTTATGTAACACCGCGGGGCCGCTGTTGTTGTTTTTTCCCCCCTCATGAAGGCGAACTCGCTTCCGAGGCCCCGCAACTCCCTCAACAACCTGGGACAAGCCAGCGCCCGCCGCCACAGCCCCTTTCCTCCCCAGGTCCTTCCCGCTCCGCCGCCTCCCTCCCGGCGGGAAGCGGCACTGCCCCCGCGGACGGCCGGGAGCGCCCCAGCCCCGCGGCGGGACAGCCCCGCACGGCGGCCGCCAGCGGAGCCCGGCGCCGCCTCCCGCCGGAGGAAGCTCCTTCCCCGCCGGGGCAAGCTCCTTCCCCACCAGGCAGCCCCCAGCTCCCAACATGGCCGCGGAAAAGCGGCCGGAGCCCCGGCGGGGAAGGGCTCCGCGAGGAAAGTTTCCCTTTCCCTCTCCCTCCCCGATCAGCCCCGGCGGCCGAACCCCCCCCCCCAGGACACGACCAGGCCCGCGCTGCTCACCCGGCGCGCTCCGCTCCGGCTGCCGCCCCAGCGACCGGCTGCCGCCAGCGCCGCCGCCCTCTCCCCGCACCGCCGCGGTCATACACCCCGCCGCCGGGGGACGGGCTGCGGGACACCACCCGCGCGGGGCGGGGCCGCCGCCATCTTGGGAGGAGCCAGGAGGCGGGAAGGGCTGAGGCGGCGCCGTCGTCCCCTCCGCGGCGGGCGGTTACGCTGAGGGCCTGGCCCCGGAGAGCCGCCCTGCGTGGGGAGAGTAGGGGAGGGCCCCGCGCTTCTCAACCCACGAGTGGCACCTCGTGGAAGAGGGATTCTCAGGATACGAGAGCATTACCTCAGGTTTTTTTGAAAAACCCCACATTCCTATTCTTTGTGCACCATCCTGGGTCTATGTTTTATGTGCATTGCTCCAAGCGCACTCTCACAGAAGTAAGGATAGTCACG
This sequence comes from Phoebastria nigripes, assembly GCA_035582835.1. Taxonomy (NCBI): domain Eukaryota; kingdom Metazoa; phylum Chordata; class Aves; order Procellariiformes; family Diomedeidae; genus Phoebastria; species Phoebastria nigripes. The sequence goes on along the minus strand of JAYKAV010000511.1, from coordinate 233,934 downwards.
TTTTTCATTACCTATCTCTACATAAACCTTTTATAGCACATGGAAGGGAGTTATTGGCACGTTTTAGTTTGAAGAGTTGCCAGTCAGCTTGGAGAAACTATGGCTGGTCTGCTAGTCTGCTAGTACAGACTCCCATCATAAATGCTGCCGGAGTTGTAAACACAAGGAGCCCCTTCCCTCCTTCGTATTGCCATTTCCAGCATGTATGCATCAAGTCATCCAGAGCACTATTTTCCAAATCTAGCCTGCTGATCTGCAGCTAACCTGGTCCTTCCAAGATTTCCAGACATTGATGGCTGCTACCAGAGTGGGAGGGTGGCTGGGGTGTTTGGGGGAACTGTGGAGCTGAAGGGAAGGGGGTACAGCTCCCCTGTTTCGGCAGTAGCACTGTGCACTGCTACAGTGCTGCTCGAGTGCCCAAGTCTGTGCTCTGGAAAATGGCCCAAGGGGCTTTTTTTTAAGAAAGTTTCACTTATATGCAATACAGCAGGGTTTCGTCTTCCACATTTTACATTATTGGGCAATAATGCAGCTGGCTTTTCTGGGCAAAAGAAATAGAGTAGTTAGGCGGTGGGGCTTTCCAGTGGTAACAACAAACTCACTGAAGTTTCTGAATTTCTTCTGAATTTTTTATCCCAGCTCAGTCGGGGGCACAGATAGGCGAGAGCCGCGTCACTGAGCTGGGTCTCTCCCGCTGTGGGAGAAGGACGCGGGGAAGGGAGCAGGACATGGAGGGCTGAGCACGCATATCCTCCCACCCTACAGCACGGCACCTGGCCGTCTGCTTCTCCCCTCAAATCCACCCAGCACGCAGCCCGAGCCAAATGCTGCCCTAAGGGTTTATTGAAGGACAGAAATGAAGGAATGGCGCTCTCTCGTTGTTGCGACAGATGTAGCTTCTGGACGTGGGGCACATTCAAAAGCTTCTTCATGAGGGTGTGACAAGTGACATGGACAGCTGTAAAAGACCACTAATGTATGTTCAGATACGTTCCCAGCTCCATGAGTGAATTTCCTGCAGAACCAGAGCAAGCAGGGCTGCTGAACCCGCATCCCTTCTGCAAGTTAACAGATCTGGCCTCTTCCAGCGGACCCTGAAGAAGAGCCAACGAACGGTGCTAAGGAGAAAGCGCCTGGTGAAGGAGAGCAAATCTCCCGCCGAGACAAGAAACCCATGGCAAGCTGCTTGAATTCTATGCAGAAAGCAAGCAATAGCTTGAAAACCAAACATGCCTGAAAAACATTTTTTATTAATGCTTTTTCTTTCTCTAAACAATGATGTAGCTTTTTGAGCCCTCATGTAGGTCCATATATGTTGTCTGTCAACAACAATTCTATTTTTTTAGAGCGTTTCTGCAAAATATGTGAGTTTTCTTTTTCACTCTTATCACTTCCTCACTCCTTTTTGGGATCTGTTCATTTTGTTGTAGACAGAAATAGATGAAAAAAACCCAACAAATAAAAGCTCCGTAATGCTCAAAAGAGACCACTCCGTTCTTGAAACTCAAAAACAGCCATAAGTGCTGTTTGCCATCCACTTAACTTTGTGCTCTGTCCCCAACAGTGACCACTAGTGGAGTCTTAAGAAAAACAAGTAAAAATAGAGCAATTTATCTCATTAACTGAGCTTCTAATAAGTTGTCTTTTTGGGGGGAAGGGAGGGATGTGGGCTTCACGTGATAGAGGTTGCAATTAATATGTTCCTTAATAGACACCAGCTAATAATGAATCCCTAAATTTATCTAATTCCTTTTTTCACCTTCATAATGTGTCAGTTTATTTGTTCTTTGAAAATTCATTATTCAATGATTGAATGAGTCATTATTTCAAAATAAATTAAAATACATATTATCTATAAATTTACATTACTAAAATTTTGCCACCATCTATTTCTATTCATTCTATAGGATCCAGCACACCTAAGAGTATAGTTTGTGTTTGGAAAATTATTACGCCTGCTTGCTAACCTTTGAGCAGTTAGTTCTTGGCAAACCCACCACAGCCAACTAACTAGCCAGCTAGAGCCAAAGATGAACCACAGAAACTCGCTGTTAATCATTTCTGAACACCTTGGTTCTCTAAACAGAACTCAGGTCGACGAGTGTTTTACCTTCAGTTGGGTCAACGTGGCGTTAGAATTTTACTCTCGGCATAGGAAAAAAAAAATTGTTAGTAGCAAACAGACCACAGTTACAATGGAAATAGCCCAGTGAGAAATAAAGATTCTCACACCATTTTTATGGAATTGCATTTAACACTCGTAAAGTTGATATGGTTCTTATTTTCCATGTAACATAAATGAGAAGAGGCAGTCAAAAGAACATAATTCGATGATCAACTTTAAGCGTTTCCTTTTTAAAATAAAAAACATGTAAATGTATGGGCATATTTTTTATTGCTGTGAAAAAGCACAACATTTGTCTCTCTCATATTATAAACAACATGTCCAGTAAAACAGGACCATCTGTAATTTTATATCATTTTAAAATATTTTGTCAAGCTTATGTTAGTAACATGAATTTCTGGCTGTTAGAGATCTTCCAAAAAAATTTGTTGCAAAGGTTTTGAGAGTTGCATTAAAATTACATATACTGTTGCATAATGAAGAGCTTGCACTGATGTATTATTATGAGAGCCAGTATCTGTACATGTACAATAGAAAGTAAACCTGGGGACTCAAATTCAAGACCGCAGATGGATTCCAAACCTCTCTGGGTTAAAATTGCTTAAGTGTGTTCTGTAAATTTAGCCCCAAGCTGTGAACTTGAATTCAGGTGGGTATCTGTAGTTTTTGTCTCAGTTTTTGGTTGAGCTCCGTCCATGTACAAGTATTACCAGAGTTTAACATTTTAACCTACCTTAAAAGCTAAACTGCAAATTGATAGGTTATTTTTGACGTGAGATCAAGCTGGACTGCAATGCAGTGCTTTTTCTTTCTGACCCTTTGCTGGATGTACCATACAGATGAGACTCGGCAATAACCATTTAACACCATATCTTAACAAATAACAGAGCTAGAAAGGCTCAAGCCAAGCTCATTTTCTGACGGATCGCTTCTCTGACACTGACAGAAAGGGATCACTGGTTTTTATACAGTAAGGATTTCTGCTCACCATCTGTATATACAAAATCTCTTTGGAACTTGAGGGCAATTTCTGATTGGCCAAGGGAAAAATAACAAAATCCATCATTTGTGATCTGAGTTTTCGTATGATGAGAATTCATCATAACCAAGAGGCTGCACTCATTGTATGCCAAGGTATGAAAGAATTTGGCAAAGAAGTAGCCACAACAAGCAAGGCCTGTCCCTAAAAATAATGTTTATAATAGAAATTCATATAAATATAGAACAACCTTTCATTCATTTGGTGTTCATCCCATTTTCATTGCAGAAACTCAGTTCTCTTCCAAATAGCATTCTTTTTCCTCAGTTTCCACAGCCACACTGCTAGCCAACAGCCTGAGAAGAAAGGGCTCAGAAGCTGAACCAGAAATACCTCTTTGTTTCCGAGGGATCAATGTGTCTCGTTCTGTCCCTGCAAATATTCGTGTCATTTTTAACTTTAGCTTTCATTAGATAATCCATAATGCTGAATTCTAAACTTGCACCGTTGAAAGCAAAAGATGATTCTCTACTCCTTATTAGAAATCAGTCTGATAAGATAGATTTTTTTTAAGGCGAAAACTTCAATAGCTCCAAAGTTTTATAGTTTTTGTCTTTCCAAGTGCCATAAAGGCACAGCATTTTTGCAGTTCAAAGTGTGTTACCTTACCAGAAGCTTAGAGTATAGAATTTGTTAAGTATACAAATCATATTAATCTGGCTTTGTGGAACATTCTACAAAACACTGAAGGAATTCAGTCCCATGCGTTCATTTCTGAATAAACCATTTGCCGAAATTTGGAATTCCATTCTTAAACTGTCCTGGTCAGAGCTATGGTTTAAGAGGATGAACTCCTGCGTTCAGCTGGGGCAGAAACGAGCAATAGCTCAATTAAGAAAATGTGGATGGACAAATCTTTAGGGTGCTTTTACATCTCCTGACGCTAGAAGACAACAAATAGATGTCATGCTGTATTTGAATCTCTGGGGATTTTTAAGCAATGATAACAGTGTCTGACTGTGGGCTGGCAGGGAAGGAGTTTCAGACCTCCATCCCTCCAAGAAGGGTTTGCAATGAAGCTTCCCAACGGACTGAGGCCCAAATCCACATCTTAAAGGCACATAAATGCCTAGTTCCCAGCCTCAGAAGCAGACACCAGAGCTTAGTGCTCTCTTCTCGGAGGTGACAAATACAACCACCAGGCCTGTATGGTCACGGTCCCTCTCACCTCTTTCCAAATGCGCTGTGAATCCAGTGCTGCATCGTGGAATAACTGGTGGAAAAAGCTGAGTCACACAGAGCAGCCTATTTACAACTCTGATAGCTTCAGGTTAGCTATCTCCTCATGGGTAAGGCACCCTCCTGCACGATGAGGCCTTGAAAGTGCTACAAGCTAGAGGGAAGCTGGGTTGGGGTCTCCGTTCCCGGGATGCCCGTGAAGGACCGCAGCCACGGCTGTATTTTGTGAAAGCCCAGCCATGCTATTACAGCCTCAGCTTGCCGAGAGGCTCAAGAGGCTTTGGTAGAGGGACAGTGTATATCCAGAGCCTGTATGTCGTGGTAATGAGAGAAACATCAAACTACTCGTGCTGGGACAGCTCTGAGCCTGCCCAGAGACACAGCTCCAGGCACCTCAAGAACTTGAAAGACAGGGGTCTGTAAAGATTAGTGGCAGCTGTTGGGCAGCAGAGTTACTTGCGTTGTGATTTTAGATTTATGGGGTGAATTCCTCCTCTGCCTCACATTAGTTGCTTATGTCCTTCACTTACGCTACATAAAAAGCAGTATTTGCAGGCAGACAGATTTCATGCAACTTCTGCAGCTACAGTTCATACCTCTCATTTCCAAATACTGCATCCGTTATGAAGCCCCTTACACATGTCCACTGTTGGCTCAGCCCTCCTATGGGGTTTGGTTTTTTTGTTTGTTTTTTTTTGTTTGTTTTTTTTTTTTTTTTTTTTTTGTGGGGGGGGTGGTGGTGGTGGTGGTGGTGGTGGGGGGGTGGTTTTGGTTTTTTTTTTAGTTAAGAGTGAAAATATTTGGGGGAGTCTGACTGAATCTGGGAATCTCTAGATCTGTATGGAGCGAAAACAGCAGCCAACCTTTGCTCGGGCTTTTTGGTTAGAACAGAGACCAGACTTCTAAACCAGAATGCCATATGCAAAGACTTTGTTGAAGGAACATGGTCCTTCTGACACTAAAGAAGCCCAAGAGTTACATCTTAACTATTTTTCCTTCCCCTTCATTTAATTTTATGCTTATTTAAGCATGGCAATCTAAACAGGCATGGATGTCCTAGACCACAATGTTTTGCTCTGCCTGGGGTAACTAAAGAAGGTGTGAAATTACAAAATCTAAGCTTTCACGCTTCAGCCGTAACTGATTAAATGCAGTAATATGTCAAGGAACAGCATCTAGATACGCTCTGGCAAAACTAGACATGCATTCTGACTTTTTTAGCATTTGGGTTTTGGGGTTTTTTTTAAACTACAGACCGAGAGAAGTCTGAACAATTTCCCCACCCTAGCCCCAACATTTTGGCTTTGATTCTCCAGAGCACTGTAATTCTGATGTAGAAAACCATACGAGATGGATCAGTATACAAAATTTCCCCTCCCTATTACAGCCCCTCTCCCGTTGGCACAGATTAAAGACCGAGTAGTAGTAGGCAGCAAACACGACAGTCACTATACGACTGAGTCACCTGTGGATATATTGCCATCCTTGCTCCACTGACAACCCAATGTGATTTAAAACACCCTTTATGTTGCTTTAAAGTAATCCTGAAGAGTAGCTGTAAATCCTGAAAAACTGAAAGCAAAAATTATTTTGAGTCCTTTCTGCCATCTTCCTAAACTATAATAAATTACAAATTGCAAATCTCTGACAATAAAAACAGAAATCCTGTTATTTAATGCATAACATAATCCATTTATGCATAACATTTCATCCATAAAATGGATAACTGGATGCTACAGCTATAGTTTATTATGCTAATAGATGGGCTGGTACTTTAATTACTTCCCAGGGTCCCTTTTGGCCCTGTTTTTATGATGCTGTACTGAATATCTGAGTGAAATCATCAAGATGTTTGCATAACAGATCTGTATGCCCAATTGACCTGATTTGTTCCTGCTAAGATACTGCCCATAGGGAAAAGGAAACAGAAGACACGCAGTTGTGGCTATTTAGGAAAAGGAGATCTTTCAACCTATTAGAGCAAGTTGTCAGTGAATATGAAGGTTAAGTGGGCATACTGATTCATTAGGTGCTTAAAGAAAAAAATGTTTAGGCTGATGAACTACAACTGAGCTAATTTAATGAAAGGACAAATCAATTAGAGCTGAACTAACGAAAATACCCTGTCTTGTCACACACTGCCTACCTGCAACTTGAMATAAGCTGTGGATTTTGTGCATCATGTACAACAGAAGAACAAAAAAGAAAAAGATTTCTGTTCTTAGGCAAATTCCAACCTTTTAGATAGTGACTGATAGAGCTTTAATTTTTTTTAATTATTATTCCTTTGGAGTCTTCAGATGAATAAAATACAAAGTTTGAACAGCCTGAGTAAGAAGGGAGTATGGTCAGCGTAAGATGCACAGGGCAAAATAATCCTCAGCTCCACGCAGCAGTGCATGGGTAGCTGCTCCTAGACCTTACAGCAGGTTATACAGGAGTAGCTACCACATACAAGTTGCTTTCCACAGCCAAACTGCCCAAAAACCCTCCACCGCTTACTACTGCACAATTAAAGGTTTCAGAACTGCCCCCTCTATTATGAAGAAAGAAAACCAGCATCCTCCTTTAAAGACTCCTGGCTTTTTTATCCATGAAACAGACATGCACATCTATCCTGCCTTTCTGACCATGCAGATACAGAGAGGCCCATCTTAGAACAGGGTATCTAAAATATCCACAGATAAACCCATTCCATATATAACTTGCCCCTATTGGAACAGGATGCTAAACACCATTTGCTTCAGCTGAGAACATGAATCAGTGAATGATTATCCACAAATGGTTGCCTGTTTATAAAGGCAAATACCAAGCAATGTATAGCCTGAAGCATAAAGGATTGCTTCTATATTTTGTCCTGTTTTATGTATCTGTGGATGTTATTTATGACAATTTTTTACTGGATCGACTTCAATTGATTCAAAGTGGTTGAGGGTCAGCCAGATTTTAAAAAGAAAAAAAAAAAAGTCTGTAGACTTAGAGCAAGATTCATAAAAGCTGAAAAAAATGATGTTTTGAGACAGAAGGACAAGTGTAGTTTTGAGAATGCACAACTGCCATCAGCAAACGCAATGGAAAACAGGTTCTGAGAACATTCAGCATAACACTGTGTCCCCCTTCTAAATCCCTTTATAACTAAACATTTGTAGTTCAGGTCTTAACCTGGCATCAGAGCAGTAAGAAAAAAAAAAAATCCTTTCTATTTTGGCAGACGGCTTATAATCATCTAAATGCTTCCTTTTGTTTCTTCCTTTGAAACACACCGAGACAAATGTAAAAGAAGAGTACGTGGCATTCCCCTTCTGCAGTATAGCAGTTCCTATGTTCATGGCTGGAAAGCACTTTCTGGTACTGTTGAACATTGTAACACTAGAGAGGACCAAAATAAGATGCAGATATTCAGATGCTAAGTTGTGAGGGAAATGGGGACAATCTGGAGGATGTGTTTCTCAAAAGCGATGATTGAGGCTTTTGCATTTTTTCTTGAAAATTAATCTTTTCTTTGGTTTGCTTTTACTAAGACTATTAGATGGCTAAATGGGAAAACAATTAAAGGAAGATCACCGGGCAAGTGATGTCTGATGTATTTCAATTTGGTCAGCACTTTTGACCCCATAGCTGTTGCCTACCATGGACAAAATATGATCGTTACAGGAGTAATACAATTCTGATGTTTTGCTATCTTAAACCTTCAAGTCTAAGAGGAAAGAGACTGTGGAACAGACTCCAGTGAACTGCTCTGAAGAGAAAGATGGAGATAAAATTCTATGCTTAACCAAAAGAAAGCAAGACCATAAAGATACACAAAACATGTAAGGTCACTGAGGAGGATACCCACTAGACTACCGCTTTACATGGACCAGGCTGACTAGAAATGATGTAACTAGGCACAGAAATTATTTTCCAAAGAGTAATTAGCAGGTAGCAACAGATTTGCTAGTTCTCCTAGTTGCTTTTCTGATAAAAATGACCAGAAGATTAGCACAAATATGGGAAAATATTTTGTCAGATTAAAAAAAAAAAAAAAAAGGGCAGAAATAGGACAAATTTTGGTAGGATGTGGAATTATCAATTATCAGAACTGATGAACAGAATTTCTTATATGGCACCAATCGCTATCGAGAAGTAAAAGGAGATAATACCAGTGAAAGCAGGCAAATTAAGACTACCTTGTTTGACAGGTATTTAATGCCTCCATTCACAACATTAACCCTAAGGGCAGAATCAGGCATGACCATCCAAGAGAGCGAGCTGTTCCCTGAAGGATATGAAGGAGACATAGATTGCTTATTCAGGCAGCCTCCTGTCATTTGCAATTCAAAGTGCTGCTTTACTTTCTGAGGTCACTCAAAACTCTCTTGTGACTGAAGTCATAACTTGAATTTATTTATTCCATATTCTGTTTACTAATTCACTGATAAGTCCCTCTCACCATGCTAACCATTCACTGCATCACATGGCTTCTTTTCTACACTAGAACAAATCAGCCCTTCCACTGATGCCTTTGTAAGCACATTGTCAAGATTTGTTCCACTTCAACACCGAAGCAAAGCGCTGGCCTTGTGGCCTGGAAGCAAGGTATCACTGTAGCAACTCGATGTACTGGTGATACTGCATCGTTTTCCTTCTCTTCCTCCTTACTGTACTGCACTCCTGCCAGAAGTTAACTTTACAGGAGAGTGATTCCTTTTCAGAGGACAGACAGGGCTGCCTCTATTGTCCTGACTCAGCACGCTTGGAACAAAATGAGGGCCAACTGCAGAAAGAGACATTTGTAATGCTTTCTCCAGAACATAAAATAAACAGAGTGAACGCGCAGCTGGCCTGGTAGCAGCAACAGAGCCTAAGCCTTTGCTCTTCATTTGGCAGGAAGAGCTGCGGTGCCTACATAGGAAGGAAATATTTTCTTTTCACCAGACCTCTTTGCCACTTTCAAGAACACCAATGATAAGATACAGCAGCTGACTCGAGAAGCGGACAGAGCCTGTTAAGATTTTACTCTTAGAAAATAGCCAGTATACTGCCGATCCAGAATACACAGATTTTTCTAGGTTCCTATCAACCTTGATTATTACACCTCTAGTAATACAGAAACCAAGATCCTGAGCTGAACAAATTCAAAGAGAAATGTCTTACTCAGGAGTAGGAAACTGAAGAATTAACCAAGATGTTTGAAGTCAGTTTGTGATACACATGTAAAATAAAATCACCGAATGAAGGATTTAATGTTGGGTTCCTATGATTTCTACCATGCTGCAGTTTCTGTGATTAAAAAAAGCCATGAATCTTCTTCTCAGAAATTCATTATGTAGCATTGTACACTAAAATACAGGATGCTGTTATACAACCAAGCATCTGGGGAGATTAACCCTGATTTAAAAAAAAAAAAATCTCTGGGAAAAGCAGCTATTTAATAGAACAAGGATGATGGCAGAATAAACTACCAGATTTGTGCAACTGAATCGAGTTGGATGTTAGGAAGTATTATTCTACCAAACAAATAAAACAGAAATATTTACCTTGATCTGAAGAGATGCTGAGTACAAAGCTCCCAGTAATTTCCCACCAAAGAAACAGAACAGTATCTTTACAGAGAGGGAGGACTAAAATGACCTGGAACATTCAGGAATATGTTTCTTCACAGTACCGAAGAAAAGGAATTCAGGGAAGCCTCATAGGAGGGTGTCCTGAGACATGATGAATATGAACAAAGGGGCAGTCGAACCTACCGTGACAGCTGTGGGCAACAACAGAGAGACGAGAGGCCAGGAGGGAGATACTGCCAAGCTAAGAGCAGACTGAAAAAGCCTTTGGCTGAGTTGGAGATAAAAACTGTGTAAGGGTTCTCTTTGTATGTTGTAAAGCTATCCTCCCACTACCGATAGTCACTTCAAGGCTCGATCTCAACATGCAGTTAAGTAATTTCTGTACTACAGCTCTATTTCACCATTCTGAAATTCTACATAAACACTACATAATTAAAACAGCTAAAGCTTTTCCTGACAGTTTTCTTACATTCAAATATATGTGCTCATTCTTCCGACTATGAGGCATCATTAGTACTTGCAAAAAGTCTGCTCCTTGCACTGAATAGAATTGCTTAGCTGATTTTATAAGGCATTTACTGTAACTGCTTTGGGGCACAAAGCAAGCAGTCTCTCTCTTTTTTTTTTTTTTCCTTTCCTTCTTTCTCTCTCTTTCCAGTAAAGTATCAGAACTGTCAGAAGTATCCATTAGCAAAGAATTTGTCCAAGAAGAATTCTATCATATTGCTGTTATTACTTTTCTTGTCTTTCCTGTAATCTCAGACAAGGACATATGACTTGGCAGACATGTGAAGCAGAGATATCAGCCTAATATTCCAAGAACAAACTTAACTACTGCCAGCAAGCTGACAGCTACAGTTCATGTGCATCTGCTGCTTCCCATGAACTACAGTTTGCAAAAGTGTGAAGTTAGACACTTAACAATTCTATCAAGTTACGACACTAAAGAAAAAACTCAGCAGTCTGAACCCATATTAAAAAAAATTTAATATGTTTTTTTCCAAGATCTAATATATAAATGCAATGGTAATAATGTACTCTTCTTTTGTAAGCTTGGATGAAATATATTGAAGTCCACTTTTCGCATATTACATAAATAATCATCTAAAGCAACCTAGAAAAGAAGAAAAAAAGCTTAGTCCATATGGTGCACACAAATAATTGGGCATTAAGTTTAAAAAGCAATACATGAAACCGAATGAGGAACTGCAAAAAGGCTTGACAATTTGCCTGTTTTATTAACTGGTAGCGTAACCATCACATTCAAAGGATAAAAAAAAGGCAGGTTTTGTGAAGAGAAGCATTATCTTTTACTAGACCAAATAGCAAATTATAAAAACAGACAAGACTTTGGGCCCTTGCATCAGAACAATGGTCTATGAATATATAGACATCTTGGGTAAAATGATGTAGTTAAAGAAGAAGGATTAGAAGTGTTGATCAAAACTATGAGGTTCCACAGTCAGACACACATTATGATATTCAGAAGCCCTCTCAAAATAGACACATGAACCATTAGTTAACCATGCTTAATTTGATACTTTACTCTTCACAAACATATTAGCACAGAAATGAATCCATCACTTAAAGAGTGCATGATATCACACCCACCGTACAGAAAAAAGCAGGATATGCCTTCACAGGAACTTTCTTATTGAAAGATCTAGCCTGAAATTAAATGGGGTAAGGTGGGAGAAAAACAAAAAACAAACGTACTTATCAGGAGAATTTAACATTTCAGATTAAACAGCAAATACTACACATAATGGTTAGAGCCAACAGACTGTATTACAAGCTTCGTCCCTTTTTATTTTGACATCCTGAAACTGTAATTTTCCATTATGTGCAGGCCAGCACCATCCCTCACTGTATACAAAAGTAATTACACAGAAAGTATGTAATACTGGGAGAGGCCTGCTAAAATTCTTACATGTTTTGACAACCTTACAGTTTACATATAATAAACAAATGTAAATTAGCATCCCTTGTTCCAACAAAGTTCAAGTTGCATCTGATTTAATAAATACAGTTTAACACTTTTCCCCCACACACCAAATAACTCTTTGCATCCCAAGAGACAGAAATGATGGAAGATCAGAAATGCATTTCTCTGAGTGCATCTTTTTGGTCCAATGTTGCCATCAGTCCCCGAAGTCCAGTTATGCTCCATTTACATTTACCGGACTTTGAAAGGATCTCAATGCCTCAGGTCCTCAGTATCTATGTATAAACAGAGTCTAAACCATGGCTGAATCAAATCTACAATTTAAACCCATGTACAACATTAGGTACATCTAACAGAGCTGAAGCAAATATTCCTGTAATGCTTATTTATAAATACAGAATCCCTCCTTGTTTTGTGTTTTCTTACAGGTTAAAACTAACAAACCAACCAACCAACCCTCTGAATACTGATGAGAATGTATCAGTTTCTGTTAGTTTTCCATGGATCTTTCCAGACAAAAGAGAAAATCAGGCTGAAACTTTAGGAGGAAAAAATACTGAATCTTTCCAGAAGGCAAATTATTTTAAAACTTTGAAATGTAGTAACATGTGTGTGTATATATATATCTATACATATATATATACACACACACAAAAGGAAAATGTTCTTCCCTGATCTAATACTCTGCCTTACTATTATTAATTGTGAGATGAAAAAAGAAAGTAATCTTGCGTGACTTTCTTAACCCAGAATGGGTTGCATGTCATTCAGAAAGCATGTTATCTTCCTTGATAAATTGAGTCCATAATGAGCTAGCATAATTGAGACAAACACAAAAAGCCAAAAGGAGACCTTCATTTAAAAAGAGAAATGGGGGACAGGGTGCTTAAGAGAAAAAGGGGGAACATGTAAATGTATTCGCAGGCTTTTGAAGGGATCACTGTGGGACTGACAGAGCACTTTTATTATATGCTTTTATTCTAATAAAACACAAAATTCCTAAAGAAAACTGCAATCTTCGTTATCTTATTTTGCCCTCTGCTGGTCATCAGTCGCAGTATCAAGAAGAGCTGACCACACTTCAGAAACTTTTCTCCCAAGATTAAGTGCCACATTACTACAATATGCTTCATATAATATCGCTAAGACTTAATTTAGCATTTGAGGATTATGTTTCTTCTGACTGTGAAAGGGGGCTGGTAACTGTCACCCTCATCCTCCAAAATATGTGGCTTGTGTAACAAATGCTGAGATTGTTGAAACCTCTGCAGGTTTAAACTTTACCCTACCCTGTAATTCCAACTAAGACAGAGGGTAAGTGGCTGAAAAGACCCTCAGGCAAAACAAGATGGTGATTTTATACAGGAGAACAGATGCATTTAAAGCCACCAGCCCATTACATTCATGTAAAGTCTTGAAATACCCAGCAAATGTTGCCAGCAAAAGCCTATTTCATCCATTAGGGGAGAAAGTATCTTCATCCTTGCATTAACAAAGACCATCTGATTATCAAGGAGGCTAATACCCTGTTATTACTGCCAGTTATTGCCAGTTCAAGTGGTTTGAACACTCTAGAGATCCTGCACTGTCAATTATTCTTCACTGATGATGATGGAGGCTGGAAGCAAGTATTCAGAGAGGAATTTTTTTATTTTAATTAAGATGATATAACCCATCCATTTAAAAAAAAAAAGGGGGGGTGGGGCACCCCGATCAACATTCAATTGAATAAAATGCTAATGCCGCCCTAATCTGGTTTCTTTGTGTTTATACTTTTCTGTATAGTCTCCAATTACATGATCATATTGCATATTTTCCATAGGACCCTCCCAGTGCATAACATGGGCAGGGCTCTAGGAATGGAGTGGGAAGAAAGGAGGGGGTAAGGTTCTGCCTGTTCTCTTCAGAAGCTGGTTGGCATGTTGGGAGCCAGAGGACCAATGCACTAAGAATTACCAAATTATCTGAAAGGCTCTGAAGAACTGAATTCTCTCCCTGCTTCTGTCCCAAAGTTTCCATGCAATATCAGCAACCAAATTTTAAACAGCTGGACAATAAATGCACATTGCTTGTTTTCCATGCCTCCCATCCCTGATATGAGGCATTTCAGGCCAGGTACTTGGCATTTTTGTAAGCCACAGTTGCAACCAAAGTCAACGGGTTTTATACACTGTGCATTATGGGTTGAGAGGTGGGGAATAAAAAAAAGAAAAATCAAAATATTTCAGCTTGAACAAAGATAGTGGACAGTTTTGACCTTGCATTTTCTTTGTCTCTGTTCCCTGCTTCTAAATGGAATAAACAGTTTCCTTGGGCATGTGACAACAAAAACTGAGACATCAGGTGAAACAACATGAACAGGAATGCATTAAATGCAAACTATGAATAGTCTGTATTAAAAATAAAGCCCAAGGCTACATATTATTAACAAAAAATAAAAACATTAATCAACTAACTAACCACTGACTGAACAAACCAGGATGCCTTGTTTTACCTTCAGAAAAATGAAGAGGGGCTTTCCTATCTCTACTGCATAAAATACTGTGATGACAAGTAACACTGTAATTGAGGATTATATTAAGGGTGTAAATGTAGAGATAAATCTGGCATTTCTTTACTTTGAAGTAGTATCTTTTCAGACTACCGTGAYTGGAAGTATCGGGTGCAATACTCAAAGTATATGCACACATGTACTTGTAGACATAAGAAACTCTTTACAGTGCTTCTTGCAAGTTTTGTTTTCCAGATAAAGGCAGACACAGCATTGCTGATGCAACATTCTTTTGCTTTTGTATTATGTACCAACAAGCAATTCAGAGTGTAGCTAAAATAAGAGCATAAAAGAAAAACAGAGTAGGACTCTGCAGTTCTCCAGGATTCATTATCCACTGTACCAAGCAAATAAAGTCTTTCCTAATTCACTTGGCTGTAAGCCAGGAAAGAAATAAACAGAAAGCACCTTTCCCAACATAGCTTTGAGCACAGCTGGTCATGTTAGGGAATGAATTGCCCCTCCCCACACACTAACCAGCAGTTGAAGGCAACACGCTCTGCTTTCCTGGCAGCCATTCCACTGTGCTGTGAAATACCATATGCGGAAGTGCTTTCTATGGTGCTGATTCCATGCTGGCATATAGTTGCATTTATAGAAGTCTGCTTGAAGTTTCCCTCCCAGTAATACGGCTTTTAGGCAGTATTTATATATATGCAGTTGGACCTGGCTGTGAGTAAACTGCCTCCTGTACATACAGATAAATATAATATTCATACAGAAGTAGTTGTAATATTTAAAGGTTTTGTGTGGTGGGTTTGTTTTTTTTTAATTTAAACTCTCAAAGTAATTAAAGGTAAAATATTTGAAATTAAGTATGTAGCTGTAAGTCTTCTAACAACACATATGCACAATGCTTTGTGAAGATTAGCATCAATTATGTTCATTTAAATAAATAAAAGGGAAGGAATCTCACATGTTCTAGATGAATATGGGCCTGGCTGGCAATGTCATAAATTACATCTCTCACATTTTTCTCTTGCTTGCCTCTTATGAAATCCTCTTGTGAAACTCCATGCTAGACATAGGAAGGAAAATCAAAAAGAGAAAAACCCTCAACCAAATTTCCATTTTAGCTTCTCAAAAACCTGTCCCAGCAACCAAACTAAGGACACAAGATTGAAACAGCCTAAATGTTTTACCACTGCTCCCTCCTTTTTTATTTCCCCCCTTTTTTTTTTTCTGTCAGTCACTTGGGAAAAAAAAAAAAAAAATCAAGAGAACAAAGAGAACAGTTGGTACAGACTCTCTCTGCATGAATTTGTTCCCTAAAGACTTTGTGGTCAGTCAGATAACCAAGTCAGATTTTAAAGTTTTGGGAATTTAGATGAGTTTAGATGACCAATTTTTAAAACTATAATCCAAGAATTGGTATTAAGCAGAAGAAAGCCAGTAACAGCTAACACAGAAGCCATGCTGGCTTATGAAGTAAGTCATTATCTTGGGATTGGTGTGCACCACCAGGCTTGCAAAAAAACCAAACCACCCCCCCACTCCCCCCGCCCAAAAAAAAAAAAAAAAAAAACCAACACAAAACAGCAGCAACAACAACAAAACCCACACCACACCATAATGTAGTCCTATAGCTACCAGTCACATC